>MU708137.1:0-12500 GCA_026770625.1 Nicotiana glauca
AATAGTGATGGAAATTCAAAAAGGGTTTCAAACAATTGGCACGAGGCCCAAGTATGGAAATAAGCCCAAATCATGCTGAAAACAACAACTCTTTATCAAATACGCAGTAAAATATCAATCGGGATGGACCAAGTCACAATCCCCAATAGTAAATGACCCCGTGCTCGTCATACAACGCGTGTCTCATCTCAACATAGCAGTACGTGTTGCAATCCGGGGTTTCAAACCCTCAGGGCATCATTTAAAATCATTACTCACCTCTAGCCGGCCAAATACTACTCCGCGATGCCCTTTCCTTTCGTATCGACCTCCTCGCACGTCGAATCTGGCCAAAACTACAACGAATACATTATAATAGGCTAAGGGAATATAACCCAATCGAAAAGACTCAAAAAATATCGAAAATCACGAAATTTGCAAAACCCGAGCCCCGGGTCCACGTTTGGAAATCCAGAAATTTTTACATCAAAATGTTCTTCGTCCTCCCACGAGTCCGTACATATAAAGAACACAAAAATCGGAGCTCGTTTGACCCTTCAAATCCTAATTGTTTGGTTTCAAAATTCAAGCCCTAGTTCTTGATTGGTAGGCTTATATTTCATGAATCTCTAGATGGAATTCACAATAAAAACGAGTTTTAAGTCCAAGAAACTTACCTCAAGTTGTTTCCTCTTTGAATCCTCTTTAATCTCCATCAAGAAGCTCTCAAAATGATCAAAAATGGTGGAAAAATGACCCAAAATCGGTTTTATAAACTCACTGATATTGTTTTCGGAAATCACTGTTCACGCGCGCGGCACTTTTCACGCGCGTGGACACTGTTCACCCGCGCGGTTACTTTTCACGCGCGGGGTTACTGTTCACGCTGCAGAAAAATACAGCAGCAATTAAAGAAATTGCAGCACAACCATTTTTCACTAAAATGGCACTAACTCCATCATACGAACTCGGAATTAGACGATTCTTGTTCCTATGAGTCACAAATAATAATACGAACACAACCCTTCAATCGAAACTCAATTGGGAGCTCATTTTCCCAGTGCGATACTCATTTCACTCGTTAAACAATTAACTCACATTTCACGTCAAAAACCCAATCGCGACTTGATGAAATTAGACCAAACTTTCCAGATCAGTCCTATAATTCATTATCAAAATTCTGGAAGTCTCGAAATCGACTTTCGATCTCTACAACTAAAAATGAACCTTTGGGTTGTTACACGCTTATGCTCAAAATGGCAAAAATCTTCCAAAAACTCTTCCAAAACTTATCCGATCCTCATGGGACCCCTACCAAACATGGCAACATAGTTCATAACATTATTCAAATCTGTTCCAATCATCAAATCACCTCAAAGAACATCAAATTACCCAAAACTCATCGAATTCAAGCCTAATTTTTTTAAAAAACTTCCGAAATACACTTTCGATCAAAAACCCGACCAAACCAAGTCCGAATGACCTCAAATTTTGCACACACATTCCAAATCACCTAACAAAGCTACAGCAACTCTTGGAATTCCATTCTGGCCCTCGGATCAAAATCTCACCTATCAACCGGAATTCGCCAAAACACTAACTTTGCCAATTCAAGCTTAATTCTACACCGGTCATCACAAAAATATTCCGGACACACTCCTAAGTCCCAAATCACCTAACGAAGCTATTCGTACCATAAAATTTTCATTTCAAGCCCTATAACACATAAGTCAATATCTGGTTGACTTTTCCAACTTAAGCTTCCTAAAAAAAGAGACTAAGTGTCTCAAACCTTACCAAAATCATTCCGGAATGACTTCAAATTTTGCACACAAGTCACATTCGACATTACGGACTTGCCCCAACTTTCGGAACCGCATTCCAACCCCGATATCAAAATTTCCACTTCCGGTCGAATTTTCTCAAAAACCTTCAAATTCTATATTTAACCAAATGACTTCAAAATGACCTCCGGACATCCGAATTCACTTCCGATCGCGCTCCCAACTTTAGAATCACCATACGGAGCTATTCCCTGACTCGGAATCCCAAAAGGATATCTTTAACACTGAAATGCCTTCCAACCCAAGTTTACGAAATTCTTCTAAAATACTGACTTCCACAATATACGCTGAAATGCTCACGGGTTATCCAAAACCAAATCCGGACATACGACCAAGTCCAAAATCATCATGCGAACATGCTGGAACTTTCATATCCCAATTCCGAGGTCGTTTACTCAAAATTCGTCGTTTACTCAAAATTCCAATATTAGCCATTTTCTTCAACTTAAGGTTGCCGCAATGAAAAGTTTCTTTCCAATTTGACTCCGAATTTCCCGAAATTCAACTATGACCATACGTACAATTCAATATACCTGAAATGAAGATGTTCATGACTTCCAACCGCTGAACGACGTGCTAGAGCTCAAAACGACCGGCTGGGTCGTTACAAAAAGTCCCTTAACACCGGAACGGAACCAATGGTAGAAACCTCTACACTGACATCCATCACGAAGGCCCAATTAAGAAAAGCAATCCTTCCCATCCGTCCGTTGGGTCTTTGAAATATAAACTACTCTGCAAGAATATAATCCAATGTAGCTCGCCACTCAACCCGTGGCATTTCCGGCATAGCCCGTAGCGGAATAGTTCTGAATAACCTAAAACTAAGACAACCAGTCTGAATTTCAACATCACATCCAAAATCTAACATACCAGCAAATAAATATCCACTCGAGCCTCCAAATACCGATTGCCGCTAAACAATGTCGAATATATACGATCCACAACCACGACATAGCCTGTATGTGAGAACTCCCAGTCTCCAACTCCATATAGCACACAAATCATCATAACTGATCCCAATTTTGCCGTTCGAACGCGTACCACACCTTAAATACCCCATCACTCTATGATAGATACTTTAAAATTTCCTGTGCCACCAAGCAAACCCGAATACCACCAGTTGATCCAACAAGAAAATGCCGCAATACTATCGAAGTATCATCAGTTTAATCACATTACCCTTTTTCCGAGACATATACTCTCGTCAAATCGCTTCCAATTAGAAGCACCATTTCCTTGATTATCTGAGGCTACCCTTTGCCTAAGAGTTTTATGAACTTCTTTTTCCAGAACTAAACTGAAACCTTGTACACGCAAATCTCGATCCTCAATAACATACCGCATATACCATACCATCCAAGGATAGCAGGAAAACTTTTATCTCCCTTCCGAGCCACTGACATATACGCACTAAACTAGTCAAGAACTTCCATTGATCCCATCTAGAAGAAAAATCATTACACATTCTATGTCTCTCATATTCATAGAAAATGCACCTCTTCAACCACGGTAGAAATCAACAAGGACTCTCTCAATTCCATTTGCATAAATTAAACTGCCAAGATGGAATCGTTCTAACTCGATCAAGCTAAGGAAGTCATCAAATCCCAAGAGCATTGTTGCAAAATACTTGTAAGGGTCCATTACCTCGAACACATATGAAGAATTACTCATATCCTTACCATACAAATTCGGTCTACTATCAAGCTATTCCATCTATCCAATTTCCCTTCTGATTCATCATTAACTTGATATTCCCCCTGCTGTAGCACCACAGTTCCTCAACCCAGGATCACTAGACGAGACCCAAGCACAAGACCACACTGTCTAAGACTCATAAGCCACTGAATCCTCTTTCAATTATTCCCAGAAACACCACATTCAAAAATACTTTACTCTGAAGAAATTCCTGCGAATCTAAATCTGTTACCTTTACTTTCTAGATACTGATACATAGAATCCCATAATCAACATAAAAATACCACAAGTCTTGACCTTTTCCAATGAAAACACAATCTCTAACCACATACACAACCTTAAGACACCTGATTGTTACATGTAGAATATTGAACACATTAAAACCATTCTCGAGAGTCATTTACTTCTTATTCAAACTGCAATTAACCTAATTAAACGAACATAACCACCCGTGCATCATTAGCACTCTGGCACAGCAGAATATGACCTCATCCCAATACAAATAAACATCTTCCTGCTCCATGCACCGAGCATTCTTTACCAACAACAACTTAAGACATCCTGTGATTCTCACACATCTACGAAGCACCATATAACCTTTGTCAAGATTTTGCTTCACTCGTGCCATCCTCGGCTCAATTTCTGAAACCATAACTAATTTGCCAGCATGCCTCAAACCGGAACCAACATAGCACATAACCGCACAATTAGCTAATCAATAGAAAACTCCCCAACATAAACTCATAGAGATTACATCCCGCCCATCATTCAGGGAATCACAAGCCATCAAGGCACATATGATAATGAGCGCTCATGCGCTCGTACGAACATGTGGAAGGAATTTCAAGAGTTTCTTTTCAAGCTGAATCAAGGACGCACAATAAAAATTTAAGAATGTGAAGTTTTCCTAAAGGTTCTGCAGCCTCTCGAGGATAAGTATAGACATCTCCATATTGATCCACGAGACTCTACTAAACCGGCTCATGACTCGCGAGACCAAGTAACCTAGGCTCTGATACCAACTTGTCACGACCCCAACCCCGATCGTGATGGCGCCCAACACATTGCTGGGCAAGCCTAACCATTTCAAGACCCTTAACCAATTAACCACAGTTCATGATTTAATTAACACAGATAATTTACTAAGTCCTAATAATGAAAATCTGAAATAGAGTAAAATATGCGGAATCTCAAATAAAAACACTACTACACAGACCGAAGAATCCGGTGTCACAAGTCTGAGCAACTAATATACGAGTGTCAACCTATTACATAATGTTCTGAAGAATTACGGAATAAAAACAAATAGGATAGATGGGAAGATCAGGAATGCGGACATCATGCAGCTACCTTGATGCTCCCAAATATGATACTCGATAGAGAAAGTATCACTCAGCCTCAGTGGGTGCACCTAGATCTACACACAAGGTGCAGGGAGTAATGCGAGTACTTCCAACCCAAAGAGTAATAAACATAAATAAAGGCTGAGAGTAAGAAATCCTAGATAGACACAATGTAAGCTATAATTACAGCAGTTCAATCCAGATAATATCAACTCAATAAACCAATGAAAACAATGATATTGCAACAGATTATTAAATGAATGACAATCAATTAAGAAATACAACAAATAGTACGGTATTCTCTAGTACCCGCTGCGGCGTGCAGTCCGCTCCATTTTTTATCATCGACGACACTCACTGGGGGTGTACAGACTCCGGGATTTTTAACAATTATGCTCAACCGTTATATTCGGCTTAATTATCTGATTTTTAATAATTATGAAATTATATGCAAATTTTAACTTTTGAACCGCTTTTATAAATTTTATTATTATTATTATTATTTTACGAAGAATTGCAACGTTGTGAAAAACGTATCTCGAACCACGTCACAGTCAATATACCCATGATTATCGACACATTTCGACCCCGTTGAGATTTGGATTTGGGTCACATAAATGCACACCCGTATTTAAAAAAATAATTTATTAAAGACGCGCCTAAAGCGACTAGCGTATCATTATTTTGGGTAAGGCCGTGAAATTTCGCTAAACGATCCATCCCGAAGTCTAAGTAATTTCACCAAACACGTGTAGAGGACCCCGCAGTCAGCGTATTCTTGTTTGGTGAGGCACGCCTCATTAGTTAATTTTTTTTAAAAGTATTGCGACATCATAGAAAAGCATCTCGAACCACGTTACAACCAGTGTACACGTGGTCGTTGGCACATTTCGACTCTGTCGAGATTTAGATTTGGGTTGCATAAATGCACACCCGAGTTTAGAAGGGTAAGATTAATTAAGGCGCGTCCTAAAGAGACTAACGTATCGTTATTTTTGGGAAGAGGCAGTGAAAATTCACTAAGCAGCTAAATCTGAAGTCTATCCAATTATTATGTCCTTTTATTGAGGGCTCCGCAATTTGTAATTTATTGTGGCGAGGCACGCCTCCTTTATTTTTAAGGATATCCTAAAGTGACTACATTTCTATTTAAATTCGTCTCTATAATAAAGAAAGAAATATCCTAATTAATTACGAGCTAAAAAAATAAAATATAACACACTAATTGCTAAATCAAGACAAATATTAATGGAAAGGAATTTTGCTATATATAAAAAAAAGGAAAAATTTCGAAATTTGTAAATAAAAATGCAAAATTCGACAACTAATATTCAAAAGAAATTAATTATAGCAAGATTAAAAATCGCATTGTTATATATATATATATATATATTCACAATCACTTGAAACTAGATTTAACCATAATTACTAAAGCTTATTAGAAAGTTTATTAAATCGAAAAAATTAAACCCTCTTGCTAGATTCATGCCTAATGGACTAATGTTCTTAGCCTTATTACATTGAATCACACATTAACAGTGTCAAGTTTGCTGATTCTATGGAATTATTGACCTATTATATTTGCCCATTATTTGCAAATCTTTGTTACTAACAAGATTCAAAGATTACAAACCTCAAGTTACTTCTATTCCAACATTTGCAAATTCGAATCTAGATTTTTACCAATTCAAAAAAAAATGAGATCGCGAACTACCTTATTTTTAATATGAGAACTAGTGAAGCTGAAACTATTAGCTACGCGTTTCTTACGGACATACATCCCATAGTTCAATAATCTAACAATTTACTCAAATTAAACAAGAATATCGTATTGACTAGTATTCGCGCCATTTTAAGGATTTTAATTTCATAATCTATTGTTATGCTTCAGTCGACTGCTAATTAGTGACCTTATAATAGGAAACAGTCTCAATTATGCATGCCTCTACCCTTAGTATAGCAGGAAAATATATAACTGATATTTAACTAAAAATACAAATATACTATAATTAAAATACATAAATTTCTGCCATTTCATTTCATCTTCAAGGCGTACATCAAAATAATTCAAAGTGGTGTACCTGGTAATGGAAATAGAAGAAGAAACAAGATTGATCAGCACATCAGTAGTATACAACAATAGCAACAACCAGCAACAACTAGTAAACAGAGCAACCCAGTGACAAATTTAAAACTCAGCAACCAAAAGATGAACTTGAAAATATAACTTGATAGTTAAAATTGAAGCTCTCTTTAATCCTCAATGAAAAAAGTATATTCAACCCCCTGATTCCTTTAAACTTTTCTCTATTTCTAGCACTGGTTTTCGACCAAAAGAAGACCCTTATTTTCCAAAACCTTTTTTCTTTTGTTTTTGTTTTTTTAATCTCCGATCTCTCTTCTCATCTCCCACCATTCTGTCCAAGTCTAACTCTATTTATGCTCAACTTTTTTAACTTTCCAGCTCTTCAAAATCGTTATTCAAATCATTTCTACCCATGATATTCCCTTACAGCCCCACTACTATGTGTCTTGTACCATTTTTAATTCGTTTGTCCCCCACTACTATTTTTCTAATTCATTTTTAATTCAAAGAATGGGTAGGTGTATTTTAATCACTACTTTTAACACCATTATGTCTTGTTCCCCACTTTTATTAAACAATTCCTTACTTTAACACTATTGGTGCTCAGTGGACAGAACACTCAATTTAAATAATTCTGCAAATGGTCAATTCCCGTATTACCCCTGAAATTACCAAAATTACTATTCTACCACATCCCTTCAATCTGTACCAAAATTATCAACTAACCAAAATTGGTTCCTAAAAACAACAAATCACTACAGCTATAACGAAATCAAGCCTAACAATTGACTACACTAATTCCTGATTAATCACTTTAATTGAATCTGAACCAAAACCACATTCATACTAAGCAAAAATTCAACAGGACACTGAAGTTAAAGCTGAATCAAAAATCACATTAACACTAAACATCAAATTGAACAGAACATCATTATACTTCAAATCGTCAAATTTCAATAATAGTTCAAAACAGCAATTAACTACGCACAGAATGAATTAATCCCAAATGATAGAGGTATGCAACATGATTCATTGACAAATAATACAGGGCAAATTCAAGATAACCAACAATACAAAGAAAAACAAAATCAAGAGTAGAACTAAAACTCAATTCTAAACGGAACAAGGGAAAGAGAAAATGACGAACTTATCGGAACCAAACTTGAACTGGTGACTGAACTTGAAACTGGACTCAACCTTGGCTCAAACGAAACTTGATATCTTGCGCCAAACATATCTGCTTTCCCTCGTCATGCGACGTGAAGAAGATGACAACGCGAAGAAAACGACGAAGCAGAAGTTGGATGAAGCTATTTCATCGAGCTGGGTGTTTGTTCGTTCATGGTTGCTGGGAGCTGGTTTATGGAGGGTCATTTGGTTGCTGGTCGACGAGCTGGACAGGGTGACGACGCAGCAGCAGCTGGTCGACGAAGCTGCTGGAAAAGCGATGGTGGAGGGCTGGTTTTGGCTGCAGGTTGGAGGTACTAGATCGAGGACGATCTTCTCCATTTCAAAAGGGGGAGAATCGTTGTACCACTTGGTGACGGATTGCGTCGTGAGTTGCTGAAAGAAACGCATGATACACTTTGGGATGGTCATCCAGGCATTGAGAGGATGATGGAACTATTGTCGCGGTATTATTTGCTCTTCACAGTCACCTTATTTAGTGCCCGATAATCAACACACATCCGAAGCGTCGTCGTTTAGGGGGTGGTCGACTGGAATAGGAGCTGGAGGTTCAGCTGGTGGGCATTTGGTTGAGGTCGTTCATGGCTGGTGCTGCTGGTTTCAGGTGGTTGTTTGGCGTGACAGTGGGGTTGGTCGACGATGGGGTGGTGGCAGCTTGGAGGTTGGTGGTTTAGGGTTTGGCGGCTTGGAGGTTGGTGGTTTAGGGTTGTTTGGAGAAGATCAAGAGGGGTTTGGTGTGTTAGGGTGTGTAAGGCAAATGAAATGAAATGAGGGGGATTTTGGTTAAGTGTTGGGGTGGGTCGACCCAGTGAATTTTGGGTTGGGTTTGTGAGATACTTGGGCCTCTTATTGTTTAATTTGGAAGATGGCCCAATCCGAATTTCCTTCTATTTTTGGTCTTTTTTCGTTTATTTGCTCCAAAATTAAACTTAAAAATCCTAAATTAAATTAATAAAACCAAAATTAACTTAAACTACTAATCAACTGCTGATAATAATTATCACACAAAATTAAACATCAATTAAAATAAATCTTACAATTTGGACATTAAATGCTAAAAATGCGAAATACGTATTTTTTGTGATTTTTTTCATTTTTGTAAAACAAAGTTAATTACTCCTAATTGTAGAATTAAATCCTAAGAATGCAAAAAATGCAATATATTTTTGTATTTTCATCAATTTAAACAAATAATTACGCACAAACAAATACAAACAATAAAAGAAAAATAACACAAAATCTACAAAAATCACACACAACCCAAAACTATTTTATTTTAAATTTTTGGGACTAATTCTCATATAGTGCAAAAATCACGTGCTTACAAGGAGCATAATACACTTGCCTAACATTATGTATAACTATGAAAGGATCATAGCGATCATACTCCCTTGTATGATTAACCTCAATTATGTTATATTGATTGTGTACTCTTGTACCTCTTGTTGGATATGGGTAAAACTACTTGCATCTAAAGAATATCAATTTCTTAAATGGCCAACCTGTATATTCTAGTTCTATTATTTCTTTGAGTACACCATAATAATCAATATCTCAATCTTGGTTGCCATCACCACCTTTAACCCACACCTCACTATTGTTGCTATTTTTATTTTTAGAGCAATCCTCTGTATGAAACTTATAACCATTCACAACGTACTTAGACATTGTTGTGACCTCAACCCCAGGTACCCAAGATACATCTTTCAAAAATTGATTTACACTAATATTTGGATTACCTACCGTTAAAAAAATTCATAAGTTACCATAACTTCCAAACATTGTTTACCTACATAGTGTTAGAATATTTTAAGGAGAAACTTACAAATTATTTGAACTACATATCAAATCTCGTATATGCAGCATCATGGCCAAATTGACCCACAAAGTGACTGTGACACATCAAATATTTTTAGTAGTTGCATTGAGATGTAATCACAGTAATTTTTAGATTTTGATAACTACTAAATCAATACTTACTTGAGATACGGTACAACTTCGGGACAATTTAGCAACACGTGAAGTGTAGCTGACTTGTACTCCATATCACTCAAACTTCTCTTTCTAACATCCTTAGAACATCGGCCTGGTTGATTGAATATGGACATAGGCGGATATAATGCATCATTCCTAAGGTCGACCGTGTGCCTGTTGGGCCTATTCCTAGCACATGGTACATTACTCTCAAAATAATAGGAACAAAAAGGAGCAGTTTTCTTTGCAAGATAAGCTTCGCATATAGATCCTTCAATCCTATTCCTATGCTTAACAAATTGTTTGAATTTGCCGATTGTCCTACATAATTTCAAGTTAGCCAAGAACATTCATTTAAAATAGAAAATTACATCAAACTTAAAATATTACCTCTCAAAGGGATACATCCATCTGCATTAAACAGGCCCTACAAGTCGTGCATCGTGTACAAGGTGGATTCGAAGGTGTTCCATCACATCAAAAAACCCATATGGAAATATCTTTTCCATCTTAGTAGAAGTTACACAAATGTTATGATCCATCCGGAGTAGGTTTTCTTCCCTTAATGTGGAAGAACACAAGTCTTTGAAAAACAAACTAATCTCTGTGATGGGTTTCCAGATTCATTCAGGCAAACCACAAAATGCAATAAGCACTAGGGTCTCCATAAAAACATGACAGTCATGACTTTTCAAATGGCTCAACTTCCCTGCCTCCATATCAAAATTTTTGCCAAAATTTGACACATAACCCTCAGGCATCTTCAATTTCGTTACCCAATCACAAATTTGCTGTCATTCCTCCAAAGTGAATATGTAACTTGCTTTGGGCTTGAACACCTTACCATTGTTTGCTGTCTGCAAGTATAATTCAGGCCGCCTACAATACTTTTGTAAGTCCATTCTAGCCTTTGGGTTATCTTTTGTCTTACCTTTAACATCCATCACTATGTTGAACAAGTTGTCAAAATAGTTCTTCTCAATATGCATGAAATCAAGGTTGTGATGGAGAAGATTATCCTTCCAATAAGGCATCTCCCAAAATATACTCTGTTTCATCCAATTATGAGTAACATTGTATCTGGGAAATCTAAAAGGTGGAGCTTCAGTAACTTTACTAAAGTTCTGGACCCTCTCCCAAATTTCCTCACCTGAAAGTATCGGAGGTGGGAAATCATATTTCATTTTATTCTTTTTGAATGCATTTTTCATCCTTCTAAACTCATGATCAGGAGGCAAGAATTGACGATGAAAATCAAAACATGATTGCTTTCGGCCATATTTCAAAGTGAACATTTTTCTATTTTCCATGCAGTAAGGACAAGATAGCTTCCCAATAGTCATCCACCCAGACAACATTCCATACGCAGAAAAATCGTTAATTGTCCACATTAAATTAGCACGCAAAATAAAATTTTACTTGGTTGATATGTCATATGTTTCAACACCATCGTACCACAATTGTTTTAGCTCATCAATCAAAGGTTGCAAATATACATCAATCAAACTTTTTGGATTACGTGGACCGGGGATAATACAATTTAAGAATATATATATGGACTAGTCATGCACAACTCGGGTGGTAGATTATAAGGTGTAAGAAAGATAGGCCAACATGAATATGGTGTGGCAAATACAGAAAAAAGGCATGAAGCCATCCGCATACAGACCTAATCAAACATTCCTTGGTTCACTAGCAAAATCTGGATGTGTCCTATCAAAGTGCTTCCAAGCTTCTCCATCTGAAGGATGATACATAACACCAGGTGGTATTCTATTTTCAAAGTGTCATCTCATATGAGAAGCAGAACTCATCGACGCATATAACGTCTTTAACCTAGGTACAAGAGGTAAATAATACATCAACTTGATAACGACCATATTCCCACTGGAAAGCCTCTTGAAACTAGGCTTTTCGCAAAATTTACAACTGTCAAAACCTACATCATCTTTATAATATAACATGTAACCATCTTCACAACAATCAATTCTCATTGACGAAAGTCCTAACTTAGAAACTAATCTCTTTGCCTTGAGAAATCACCAGGTAATTCGATATCAGGGTCAACTAGTTCACGCACCTTGAGAAATATTCCAATCAGATATCATTCATAGTAATCTAACTACAACAGACAACTCAGAGTGCGAACTTCCCTTATGCAGTGGACGACTAGCTTCCTATAAAGCTTCATCAAAACGTTTTGCGTCATCATAGAGTTTGTTCAATATTTTCATTGGGCTCACCCCCTAAGTGCATCCCAAAAGCATCCGCAACCATATCATGAATTCTAAAATCACGATTTGTATTCTCCACCGACCTACTACTTTCATCCACAACCATGTTATGAAATATCCCATGGCTACCATCGATATCTCCATGACTAGT
>MU708138.1:2424-27134 GCA_026770625.1 Nicotiana glauca
AATATGTTTAAAGATAAAACTGTGAAAAAGTTTAAGAAATATTTATGAATTGTATTAAAAATAAATATTTATATGTATAAAATATTTGTAAAAATTGAATAAATGTAATATCGGGTTTGTTTGGTTTCGGTTTGATTTTTTTTAATTAAAACCAAACCAAATCAATTATGGTCGGGTTATTTTTTCCAACACCAAACCAAGTCAAACCAACCCGTAATCGAGTTTTTTTTTTGATTTGACTCGAATTATCGATTTGGTGCGGTTTATCGATTTTCTTTGAATACCCCTAGGGAACATATAAGCGTCCAAAACGTCAGATTTTCAATTCTGGCAAACACACCAGCCGAAAGAAGACGATCATATAACGTTACAATATTTTCCCATTCCCAATGCTGTCAATTACTATTTCAAGTTTTACTTTCCCAGAAAAATATGAATGATGAGAATCTCATGTTTTCTTTTCTGGGGAAAAGAAAATAAAAATTAAAAAACAATTATCACCACTTTTTTCAGATTCAAGAAATCCTCGAGCAACCAAAAAGCAGATTTCTCTTATTGTCCAGTTATTTCCTTCTTGTGCATATTTGAATTTTGTAAGATGTTTGATATAATACGAGTCTCTTTTATTAGCTTATAATACTACTCTCAGTTATTGTGGACAATAATGTATAATTCCTCCGGTTCAAAATAAGTGATTTTTTGGATGTTTTCACACAGATTAAGAAATTCACCTTTTAACATTAATTAACAATAGAATTGACTATATTAACCTTTACTATCTCACATAAACACTCCTAACACATATTCCAACACTATTTACTCCAATGATAATGCAGGAAAAAAATAATTTATTTATTCTTGAAATTTAAAAAAATCACTTATTTTGGACCACAAGAAAAAGGCCAAAAAATCACTTATTTTGGACCGGAGGGAGTATGAATTATGTTACCCGTCCTTTGTCGTTACCTTCCCAGACAATTGAATTATTAATTTGCTGCTTCCACGTGGTTAAGAAAGTGTAAATAATACACGAACTACTAAGAAATACTAAATTTTAGAGGCCTAGCAAAGTCCTAAATTGTATTTTCCTTTAGCATTTACGAGGAAGAACAACATACACTACATGCACGCCATGCCGTGGTTTAGTGGTCGATAAAGTAAATGAATATAGTGAGAAATTAAGATTCAAACCTCAGGTAAAATATTTAATGATTTCTTCATAGTTAATTTTTCTTAAGCTTTGATAAGTAGAATTACCTACCGAAATGTAACAGATAGCTGCGATATTCAGATGTAGCTGGGCCGAATACCAACTTAATTTGCTTAAAACAGAGAGGAAAAATATGCAAAACCTGACCTTAGTCAATAATTGGCTTTGGAATGTTTCGTTAATACTTTTGTTTGATTGTATTTTATTAGGGTTACATTGTTTTACGTACCAATAGTTGGATTAGATTGTATTTGCCTTAATTAACCAAATTACATAGAAAATAAGTTAGAGTAGATTTCTGTTTTCGGAATTAATTAATAACCAAACGCATTCGTTAGTCTTATATACTGAACAAGGTTGGTTTTAGTAAAACTCATTTAGCTAGCGTTTGGCCATAGATTCCAAATTTATTTTGAAAAATCTGATTTGGGTGAAGTTTGGTTTGAAGACGAAAATGTGTTTGGACATACGTTTTCAAAACATATTTTCCAACTTTATTTTGAAAAAACATGTATATAATTCCCAAGTTTTGAGATTTTGACCAAAATTTAGCTCAATAGCTGATTTTGGAATTTGAAATTTTTTATTTGGGATTTGGCCAAAATATGAACAAAATTTATGGCCAAACATGAGTTTTGAAAATAAATCTCAAATTTATTTTGGCAAAACTTATGGCCAAATGGGGCCTTAATTTTCAGAGCATCTTGAAACCCAATTGGTTCCAAATGGTTTATGATGTCCCTTCACCGGCACCCATGTGTATATTTTAATTTGACACGAAATTTTAGAAAGCACAACAATAACAATAACATACCCAATATAATTCTACGAGTGGGGTCTGAGAAGGATAATGTGTACGCATATTTTTACCTAGAGAGATAGAGAGGTTGTATAAAAAGCAAACATAGAAAATTAATTGTTTTAGAACAAAAATATCTTTGCTAAAATTTATATTTGTGTGACTATAAAAATTTTCTCTTTAAAACTAAAAAGAAAAGTTTAATTATTCTCAATATAGAAATGCCAACCATTTTTTACAGGGAGCTAAGGATTAAAGGATGTGGAAGAAAAAGAAACTAAGGCAAGGTAACAGAACAAGAATACGTGGAGAAATTAGGGTTTGTAGTGCTCAGTTGAAAGTTATGGCATTTTAAAGGCTTAAAGCAAAAATATATAGGAATCATTTGCAACCCAAAGAAAGCTGATGGAATGGTCCCACTAACTTCATTCGGTCAACTTAAAAGTGTCGCAACACTTGAGTGCAAGAACGAACCGTGGGTTTGATCATGGATCCAAGATTTTTATTTTATGATTTTTAGGTAGGGGTGACAAATAAGCGAGTTGGGTTAACTTTGGACGGGTCAAAATATGACGAATTAATAAATGGATGAGTCATTAACCCAATGCACGGATTTAGGGCTCTTTCGTCGCAAAATTAACTTTATATATATATATATATATATATATATATATATATATAGGTAAAATCAGGTTTGTACCTCTATATATTATCTCAATTGATAAGCTGATTTGGACCTAAGACTATATTGTGGTTTTAAAACTTACTTCTTGTACTAAATTGATATATATATATATATATATATATATATATATAGGTAAAATCAGGTTTGTACCTCTATATATTATCTCAATTGATAAGCTGATTTGGACCTAAGACTATATTGTGGTTTTAAAACTTACTTCTTGTACTAAATTGATATATATATATATATATATATATATATATATAGGTAAAATCAGGTTTGTACCTCTATATATTATCTCAATTGATAAGCTGATTTGGACCTAAGACTATATTGTGGTTTTAAAACTTACTTCTTGTACTAAATTGATATATATATATATATATATATATATATATATAGGTAAAATCAGGTTTGTACCTCTATATATTATCTCAATTGATAAGCTGATTTGGACCTAAGACTATATTGTGGTTTTAAAACTTACTTCTTGTACTAAATTGATATATATATATATATATATATATATATATATAGGTAAAATCAGGTTTGTACCTCTATATATTATCTCAATTGATAAGCTGATTTGGACCTAAGACTATATTGTGGTTTTAAAACTTACTTCTTGTACTAAATTGATATATATATATATATATATATATATATATATAGGTAAAATCAGGTTTGTACCTCTATATATTATCTCAATTGATAAGCTGATTTGGACCTAAGACTATATTGTGGTTTTAAAACTTACTTCTTGTACTAAATTGATATATATATATATATATATATATATATATATAGGTAAAATCAGGTTTGTACCTCTATATATTATCTCAATTGATAAGCTGATTTGGACCTAAGACTATATTGTGGTTTTAAAACTTACTTCTTGTACTAAATTGATATATATATATATATATATATATATATATATAGGTAAAATCAGGTTTGTACCTCTATATATTATCTCAATTGATAAGCTGATTTGGACCTAAGACTATATTGTGGTTTTAAAACTTACTTCTTGTACTAAATTGATATATATATATATATATATATATATATATATAGGTAAAATCAGGTTTGTACCTCTATATATTATCTCAATTGATAAGCTGATTTGGACCTAAGACTATATTGTGGTTTTAAAACTTACTTCTTGTACTAAATTGATATATATATATATATATATATATATATATATAGGTAAAATCAGGTTTGTACCTCTATATATTATCTCAATTGATAAGCTGATTTGGACCTAAGACTATATTGTGGTTTTAAAACTTACTTCTTGTACTAAATTGATATATATATATATATATATATATATATATATAGGTAAAATCAGGTTTGTACCTCTATATATTATCTCAATTGATAAGCTGATTTGGACCTAAGACTATATTGTGGTTTTAAAACTTACTTCTTGTACTAAATTGATATATATATATATATATATATATATATATATAGGTAAAATCAGGTTTGTACCTCTATATATTATCTCAATTGATAAGCTGATTTGGACCTAAGACTATATTGTGGTTTTAAAACTTACTTCTTGTACTAAATTGATATATATATATATATATATATATATATATATAGGTAAAATCAGGTTTGTACCTCTATATATTATCTCAATTGATAAGCTGATTTGGACCTAAGACTATATTGTGGTTTTAAAACTTACTTCTTGTACTAAATTGATATATATATATATATATATATATATATATATAGGTAAAATCAGGTTTGTACCTCTATATATTATCTCAATTGATAAGCTGATTTGGACCTAAGACTATATTGTGGTTTTAAAACTTACTTCTTGTACTAAATTGATATATATATATATATATATATATATATATATATATATATATATAGTATTATTATTAAGCATGTCGGCTGCATTGAATAACACTTTTTACTAAAGAGTGTCTATGCATAACAGTGTATACCACTTATCTATCTTCAAGAATGAAAAAGAAGATTCATACTCCCTCTTATCTTGTTTATGTGAACCTGTTTTCTTTTTGATCTGTTCCAAAAAGAATGAACTCTTTCTAAATTTGGTAACAATTTAGCTTAAACTTACAACTCTACTCTTAATAAGAAGCTTTTATATTCACCCAAATACTCTGGGTCTCATTTGGACTTGTTTAGGACCACAGATTTCAAAAGTCTTTATTTTTTCTTATACCCCGTGCCCAATCAAACAAGTTCACATAAATTGGAACGGAGGGAATATATTACATGAAAATTCTAGAGTTATTTTGGTAGTTAAATTTCTTAGGCTGCATTCTATCATGGAATTTAATTCTGTAGGTGGTGATACTGGGAAGTAAAGGTTGATGCCTAAAAATAAAGAAAGTTCCAAACGACATTGTCAGAGAGATCATACTTGATCTAATGGCTGCAAAATTCATGAAGATTATTACTCCTAACCCAATTTAGTATTATAATTTTTTTTAGTCTTGTCCCCAAAAAAAATTTAATTGTATATGTAATATCCTAACTGATAGTGAGGCAGATCCGCTATAAACCCTATATATCAGCTATTCCCTCTGTTCTATTTTATATAATACTTTTCGCTTTTCGAGATTTTAACTTCTTAATTTTTATCGTGTATGTTCGGACATAGAATCTTTAAGTTTTTCGAAATAAAATTTACATATTTAAAAATTACATAAAAAGTATTATAAGTCACAATAATTAATAATTTAAAATATATGTAAAAAAATTGCATGGAAATATAATTCGTTTCTCTCTCGAAATCCGAACATCAACATATAAATTGAGACGAAAAGAGTATATTTTTATATTTAGACGTAATTTAACTTTAAACTACACATTTCACTGTTAGAGAGATGATTTATAGTCAGACAAATATCTATGTTTTGTTTAAGATCATAAAATATTTTTAAAAATCTTTAATAAATTTCATGTCCAATTTAACTGCATAACATAAAATGGTACGAAGGGAGTGTATTTTTCTGTAAATAGATTATAAGGTGATAAAATAGCAATTTAATCCTGTAGTCTACAATTCAGGGAGGTCACTAACTCACATGACCCTATATAACACCTAACTTTAATTGTATAGGCTTTCTTCATTCACATGCTACATACCTAAATGTATTTACGTTCTCACTGACTTTAGTGCATCTTTAATTTGACAATTATTACACATAATTGTACCTCTTTACATTTTAATTTGCTTTCATTTACTTTTGGTGGCCGAGTGTGGGGATGTTTAAGTAGACATATGAAAGAGAGATGCCTTACTTTTGGGGCATCCTGTACTCCGCGTCTCCGCCCATGGTTTTCTTGATGAGGCCTTACGTTGATAATCATATTTGGCGTAAATATCGGGTACGAGTAAATATTTCAAAATTGGATGACATTACCAAAAAAAAAAAAAAAAATTAAAATTAGCTATGCACTTCGTTGCTAAATTGCCCATAACTAATAGAATTATTTCTTGATTATTTGTCGCTAATATGTTGCTAAATAGGATTAGCGACGGATTTTTCTATTTAGCAACAAAACTTGTTTGTTACTAATTCCTTTTTTGTTATTACTGGGTGGCAAACGGGTAGGTCGGGCCGGATATGAGACAGTCAAAATGAGTAATGAAAAAATAGATAATTTCTCTGATCCGACCCTTAATACGGATAAAAAAAGGTTAACTAGCGGTATGGCTTCTTGAATATGATTTTTTTTTGAAAAATTCCTATTCTCCCAAACTTGAGGAACCCCTAATTTGAGGTATTTAAAAGTTAAACACAATAGGTATCCATTTTCTAAATGGATAATATGGTTCTTATCCATATTTGATCCGTTTTTAAAAAGTTCATTATCCAACCCACCAGTTTTTGATGGATAATATGGATTGCTGACTGTTTTCTTTTAATCATTTTGCCACCACTACTGCACGTGAATAGTTCACCCATCCTTCTTTTCCCCATTATATAAGGGCCATGATCGGAGAAGAACAGGGGCGGATCTAGAGCACAAAGATCGGTTTCACCGGAACCCAGTAGTTTATATTTATACCTTGTATATGTACTAAAAAATTTATTGACTACCTATAAATATCATATTGTTGTAAGGCCCTAGAAAATTTCACTAAGTAATCTAGGATTTCGTGATGCCACGTAGGCTAATTATAATATTTTATGTGCTATTAACATGGTCGGCATTAATTAGAATTGGTAAGAAAGTGTATGTGTCATATATTAAGTAAGGTGGCGTCCAAGGAGAGGCATAAGTGTAAGCCAAATGGGAAAATTTTCATAATAGGCTAAGATTCCAAAGGTACTTGCGCTAGTCCATATATTGAACGAGAATATCTAAATATGTATAAGGTTTTATTTTATGAATAACCTATCAAATGAAAGGCTTTTGAGTCTAGTTTCTAACGCTTCAAATCGTTCATCATTTGGAAATTTTTACATAAAGTTATGATCAAATTACCAAAAGCTAGAAAAATACGATCCTGTGTCGAATCTGCGATCGCAAATGTGCTGCATTTTTTACTTTGCGATCGCAGATATATCGCAAATTGAGCCAGTATTGCCTAAATTTTTGGCACCTATTTTGCGGTGCATTCTACGGCCCACATTCTTGTTTTGTGGTCCATTCTACGAACCCAGACCCGGTTTCGGAGGGTTATTTTTTCTATTTTTATAACCCGACCCCATTTTAATATATAGTCTTTAGGGTTCATTTTGGGGTCATTTCCTACTGATTTTAGAGAGATATGAGATCATATAGGGAGAGAAAGGAGGGACCTAGCTTCATAATCACTCATCTCTTGCTCAAGTTTTCAAAAATCAAGGAACCCAATCACATGTTCTTCATCTAAGAGGTAAGGTTCTATACATTAGACTTTAATTTTGAGTTTGGGGTATAAGATGGGTTATTGAGGTATGATTCTTGGGTGTAATAGAATTATGTATACATGCATGTACAAATTAGGTTTGTGAGAAGATTGTTGAATATAAATAAGTAAAGATTGAGTTAGGGAATGAAGGAAACCTTGTAAAAGAGTTTCGAAATCAAGATGCTCAACTAGTATTTGATAAAATGCTCAAATAAGCTAAAACCATGAATACCTTCCTAATTTGTGTTCAATTTTGTTATGTCTCAAAGTAGATTGGGATTGCTAGAATTTTCAGAATGTCGTATTAACTTAAAGAAAACTTAAACAAGTTATGTATGGCTAAAACCCCTCTTCTTCGAAATTGAGCTCCCATGGTGTCCATGTAAAATTGTAAGTCCAGAATTTGATTGACGTAGTATTTGTTGCTTTAAAGGAATTAGTGTTGCAAGAATATATGTGAAATGTGTGTCCCAATATATTCAACGTGCTATTCTTCGTAATTGAGGATATGTGAAGAATGTGAACTATATGCTAAATTGCCTAGATTTCAAGTCAAGTTGAATTGTGATTATTATGCCGAACCATGATAATTCCTCCCTATGCTTAGAACTTGAATTGCTTTTGTATGTGCCCGTTATCTTAAATTTGCAAGTTTTATGTTGAAAGTGAAAGTGATCTGGAATGAGAGTTATGAAATATGGCCTAGTGCCAAGTATGATGTCATAATTGTGGCCCCAAGTGCCGATGAACTAATACATGCAAAACTAAAGATTGGCGTGAGATGAATAAAGGAAAATGGTAACATCTCGGGGAGACGGCTTAGTCGATCGGGTCGTGATCGGATGCCATGATATATATACACATGGTGGTAATATATTGATGATTGAAACTGAAAAATGTGGATGAAATAATGCTAACATCTCAGGGAGACGGCTTAGCCAATCGGGCCGTGATCAGAATCTGCACAAGAAAGCGGTAGTATTGTGAATAATGATGAACAGTAGTAAAATCCCCAAACTAAAGCTATGGAAATTATGTGAGAACCATGTGATTCCTTTTATTTGATGATGTAGTGATTGTTTAAAGCTTTTGTTGAATTCTTATGATTTTTTATCCTTTTATGGTTGTCCTTTATAATGAGATAGTGTTTATTTATACATACTAGTGCTATTCGATGGTACTAACATCCCTTTACCAGGGCTCTATGTCTTTAAATGGATGTAGGTATTTCTATAGCAGGCAGTGTTGGTCGCAGCTAGTGTCGCATCATCCTTTCAGCTGACTTGATGAGCCCCACTTCATTTTGGGTCATGTTTCATCTATTAATCATGTACTTTGTATTTGAGGTATAGCCGGAACCTTGTTACCGGTATTTTCATATTATTCTTCAGTTGTATTTAGAGGCTCCGTAGACAAATTGTGGGTAGTGTTGGATATTGGAATTAAAATAGAAATATTGATGTTTGACAATGATATATAAAACGTGTAATGTCTTCAAAATTGTGATTGAAATTGCTAATGAAAATGAAATGGAAACCGTTAATGATATGTTTATAGAATTTGATTAACGGAGTCCATCTCATATTTATTCATGAATTAGTTTGGGTAGAATGAAACCTAACAGGCTTGCTCAGTCGGGTTCACTCGGTTGAGTGCCGGTCTCACTCCTTGGATTTTGGGGCGTGACAATTGTGAATCCATAAACTATTGTATATTGAGTTGATATTATTGTAGGAACCCACTAACTTTGAATTTTGGATTTGCCTCTGGAGAAGAGGAAAGGGAAATGGTTAACAAATATTGAACCTACACAAATTGTATAAAGACTCCTACTAATATCACGAGACTCCAAGTGTGGTGATAATTTGAAACTTAAGTCAGGTGGTATGGGATTAAGATACTTAGAGCTAGGATGGTGCTTTGAAAAATATGCATAATCTCTAAATTATTTTTCTCTTAGTAGAAGTCAGAATGAAGTTGAAAGGACCAAGTATGTTGAATCAACAAGAGCAGATCACAACTTGAAGGCAGTATTTGGTTAAGCCCTACACCAAGGAGAAACCAAAAAGCTCTTCAATGTATGCAAAAAATTGTCAAAATAGCACGAACTAGCCAATTTTTGGATTGGTAACTGAAAAATAGCCAAAGTTTGCAAAGTCATTGAAAAATAGCCACTATTTAGCTTGTATACGTTTAAAATCAGGGAGCCCGATTTCGAGGTCTTAAATTAAGTAATGAGCCTGAGTTCGGACAATATGAAATGGAGAACCTCGAGGAAGCTGATCAAGGGTCTGGCATGACTTGCATCGAGGGCAGCACAATCTCGAAGTCAATCAAGACAGAGCGAGAAGTTCTCAAGGACACGTGGACCAGGGTATAAATTAAAGGATAAGATTTGTACGAAATGGTACAAGCCCCTACTAGGTAGTTATACACCTGTACCAATAAAATTCTTTAATACAATTAGGAGTGTACTATATTAGGATTTTCTCCTCCTATATAAAAGGGACCCTAATCATTTTATAAGGAAATCAGATTATTCATTGCAATAGAACATTCTATTCTTTTCTCGTTTTACATGCTCAACAATTATTCTTTCGCTTTATTGTCTTTACTTTATTGTTCATACACTATTGTTCTTAGCCAAACTCGAGGCACCTAGGAAAGCCAAGCTCGAAGCCCCTACTGTTTCAACAATATTGATTTGGTTCATTATTTATTCTTACTTAAACTCAATATTACTTGTATAATCACTAGTATTAGAATATATCACGTATCTTTAAAACCACAAATTATCATTAATTATTACGCACATTTTTCGAGGTAAACATTTTGGTGCCCACTGTGGGGCTAAAGATAGTAGTTATTATTTTAGTACTAGTTTTGTGATAACGTACGTTATTCTTCAGACTTTTTCTTGTCAAAGATTTTCATATTTCAGGCCAGATATGTCTAGCACACAAAATGCACCAGCTCATGACAGTAAAGGACTTGGAAAAATAGCGGTATAGGGCTTGGTGTACCACATATAAACCCTGAGGGAGTGCCAAATGTAGAGCCAGTTGATATCAGTTCGCATAACGCTCTAAACTACAGACCCTGAAAGGAATGCACACGGGGAAGCCCGAGTTGGAGGCAAGGAAACACGAGGACTGGAAGAAGGAGGAGTCAGCCTCCAAGTGAAATTCGAGATGTTGTAAGCTCAGCAAATCGCCATCGCTCAACTCCAAAGCCAGAACAGAACTCCAAACACTGCCAAACCAATAGATGCCCCACATACGGAGCCTGGCCTGAAAGGCCCGATGAAAGTGGCTCGGGGATTGATCCTGCTATGCTGAAAATGCTCGAAGTGTTGACTAAAAGATTCGAGTCCGGGGAAAAGAAAATTGAAGAAAATGATAAAAAGGTGGAGACATACAATTTAAGAGTTGACCAGATACCAGGAGTGCCTCCAATTTTGAAAGGGCTGGACTTGAAAACGTTCATACAGAAACCCTTCCCTCCAAGTGCATCTCCAATGCCAATTCCCAAGAAGTTTCGCATGCCCGATATACTGAAATACAACGGAACAACTAACCCAAATGAACACATTACTTCATACACCCGTGGAATCAAAGGAAACGACTTGAATGATGATGAAATCGAGTCAGTATTGTTAAAATGTTTTAGGGAAACAATATCAAAGGGAGCTATGATGAATCATTTGCTATGTTGGCGGATGCCTTTGTGAAATTACACGTCGGGGCCATAAAGGTGGCCACAAGAAAATCAGATGCCTTCAAAATAAAATAAAGGGACAATGAGATGCTGAGGGAGTTCGTGTCCCGGTTTTAGATGGAAAGAATGTAATTGCCGTCGGTCTCCGATGACTTGGCAGTTCAGGCCTTTTTACAAGGTTTGAATGAAAAAAGCTCGATTGCATCTCGACAGCTAAAGTAGAACTTGATTGAATATCCAGTCGTGACGTGGTCGGATATGCAAAATCGCTATCACTCAAAAATTAGGGTCGAGGACGACCAGTTGGGAGCGCCCTCGGGCTCGGTTTATCCTAACAGGTTCACAGCCAAGCCCCCGAGGGACACAAATTGAGGATCAAAATTCAGCCAAGAACGATATCAACTATATGTGGATCGAAGAAATAATAGCCTGAGCCACCATACCTCTCGGGCGATCGAAGAAGTGAACAAGGTCAAGGGTCTCGGGGACTCATGAGAAAATATGGGTTCGATAAACATGCCGACCTCGGTGAGGCTCCCCGATTATCAGAATACAATTTTAGCATAGATGCATCAGGGTTCGGCATATTAGGAGAATCAAAGATACTAAGTGGCCCACGCCAATACAGACCAATCACTCCCAAAGGAACCCGAACTTGATGTTCAAGTATCATGGCACACATGGTCATAGAATGGAAAATTGTAGGCAGCTAAGGGAGGAAGTGGCCAGGTTATTCATTGAGGGCCACCTTCAAGAATTCCTAAGTGATCGGGCTAAGAATCACTTCAGGGAGAGGGATGCAGGCAGGAAGAATGAACCTAAAGAACCCTAACATATCATTCACATGATTATCGGTGGAGTCGACATCCCACAGGGGCCAATTTTCAAACGTACCAAAGTATCTATCACAAGAGAGAAACAGACTCCAGATTAGTTGCCCGAAGACACCCTCACATTCAATGAGGAAGACATCGAGGCTTTATCTCAACCCTACAATGATACACTAGTAATTTCTATCCTTGTAAATAAAGTTTAAGTTAAACGTGTTCTCGTGGATCCAGGTAGTTCAGCAAATATAATAAGGTCAAGGGTCGTGGAGCAGCTCGGGCTGCTTGATCAGATCATACCGACATCTCGGGTCTTGAATGGCTTTAGCATGGCAAGTGAAACAACAAAGGGAAAATTGTTCTTACAGTCAACGTGACCAAATTTCATGTCATCGAAGGTGACATGAGGTACAATGCTTTGCTTGGAAGGCCATGGATCCACAGCATGAGGGCGGTGTCATCGACCTTTCATTAGATGATGAAGTTCCCAATGAAGGATGACATAAAAACAGTATATGGAGAGCAGTATGCAGCTAAGGATATGTTTGCAGCGCATGACTTGGCGCCAGTATCGACATCATCTACGTTAGAGAAATCGAAGAATAAACAGGTGGCCAAATAACAATTACAGCCCGTGCCTTCGGTTGAGTCCGAGGGACAAGTGTTCAATGAGCAAGTGGCGGGGGACGAAGAAGAAGATTTCCTTATCCCCGAACCTTCATTGCCCCCGAGGAATCAGATGTGACAAGATCCACAGTCGAAGAACTCGAGTAGGTCATATTAGTCGAACATCTTCCAGAACAAAAGGTACACCTAGGGACGGGGTTAACCCCTGAACTTAGAAAAAAACTCATTCAATTTCTTATTGTAATATTGATTGCTTCGCTTGGCCCCACATAGATATGACAGGGATTCCACTAGAGATAACTACCCATCGACTAAGCATCGATCCCATATTTAAGCTGGTGAAGCAAAAGAGGAGACCATAGTCCGAGGTAAAGCATGCGTTCATCAAAAAAGAGGTAACCAAACTTCTCAAAATAGGATCCATCAGGGAAGTTAAGTATCTTGAATGGATGGCTAACATAGTATTAGTACCTAAAGAGGAAAACAAAGTTAGAATGTGTGTAGATTATTAAGATTTGAGCAAAGCTTTCCCTAAAGATTCTTTCCCATTACCTAACATCGATCGTTTGATCGATGCTACGGCTATCCACGAGATCCTTACCTTTCTCGACGCCTACTCCGGGTACAACCAAATTCAAATGAACCTGGAGAATTGGGAAAAAACTTCATTCATCATGAAGTATGGTACATATTGTTATAATGTAATGCCATTCGGGGTAAAAAATGCAGGAGACACATATCAACTTCTAGTTAATAAAATGTTCGAACATCAAATAGGCAAACCCATGGAAGATTACATTGTTGATATGCTAGTTAAGTACCTGCGCGTAATGGACTAATTGACCCATTTGCAGGTAACATTTGACATCCTTAGAAAATACAACATGAAGCTCAACCCCGAGAAGTACGCTTTTGGAATATTCTCAGGCATGTTTTTGGGCTTCATGGTATCGAACAGAGGTATGAGATCAACCCCGATAAGATCAAAGCTATCGAGAAAATCACCATGGTAAACAATGTGTAAGTAGTGCAATGGCTGACCAGACGGATAGCTGCCCTAGGTTGATTTATATTGAGGTCATCGGATCGGAGCCATCACTTCTTTTACCTTCTCAAAAAGAAGAACAACTTCGCATAGACCCTGGTGTGTTAGCAAGCCTTGGAAGAATTAAAATGATATCTTTCGAGCCCGCCTCTACTCCATACTCCAAAAGAGGATGAAACACTCTACTTATATCTGTCTGTATCAGATGTAGTGGTAAGTGGAGTGGTGGTTCAAAAAGAGCAAGGTATGTTATTTGCTATCTATTATCTGAGTCAGACCTTGGGAGATGCTGAAACCAGGTACCCACATTTGAAAAAAATTAGCTCTAGCATTAATAAGTGCATCTAGGAAATTAAAACCATATTTTTAAAGCCACTATATATGTGTACTAACTACATACCCACTTCGAAATATCTTGCATAAGCCCGAATTATTGGGCAAAATGGCCAAATAGACCATCAAACTTGGATGATATGATATCGATTTCTGTCTCAAATAGCTATCAAGTCTAAAATTTTGGCAGACTCCATGGCCGACTTTGCACCTACCCTTGTACCCGCAGTAGAGAAGGAACTCTTGCTAAAAATGGGTACATCGTCGGGTGTTTGGACCCTCTTCACATACGGTGCCTCGAATGTGAAAGGATTCGGGCTCGGTTGATAACTAGGGATTCTAGTTCATTTTACACTCCTTTCTACTTGAGTTTTGATTAAATATATATGTAAATAGTCCCAAAGGCTTACATGTTGTACTTGTTTGCGGGGTTTGGTAAAAAAAAGTGATAAGCCATTAAAACCAGCTCAAAAAAGGAGTGAAACCTACACAAGTGCCAAGAACAAGTCAAAGCACTGCTGCAACATAAAATCCACTGCAGCCGCAACAGACCCACCGCGGCCACAGTCTATTTAATGCGGTCCGCGATGGAAAAGATCAGAGAGATGTAATTTTGGAAGCTCAAGTAATACGGTCTGCGGTAGATTCTTTGCAATTGCAGTAGCCTCATCGCGACTACAATCCATTTTATGCGGTCCGCAGAGAAGGGATTTAGAGAGCTAGGAGTTTGGAAGTAGGAAGCCACTGCGTTCCGTGGTCTATTTTGTGCGGACTGCAATGAAGCCACCGTGGCTGCAGTACATTTTATACGGTCCACGGTGGACAGATTCAGATACTCATAAAGCAATCCAAAAAGCCTCACTACAACCGCAATGTATTTTTCGCAGTCTGCGGTACCACCGTCAGCCGTATTTTTGTCCAGAAATTTGGCCTTGTATAAATACTTCTTTTTCAAATTTTTAGGTTATCTATCTTTTAGCTGAGTATGTGAACAACAGTTTTATTCTATTTTGAGTAATTTTATATTTGGTTTAACATCGAATCTTCAAATATTAGCTTGTAATCATATTTTATGGTTATTCATCATCTAAATATCTGATTTCTTCCATTATCAGAGTAGCTAGACCCATTAGCTAGGGTTGTGGCTCAACCCTAGTGTGGATATTTGATGGGTCTTTTATTCTAAGGTTTAGGTGTTTATAGGTGGTTGATATTAGGACTGATTTGTGTTATCCATGTTGAATTAGTGGTTGCAAACACTAATTTGTGCCTATTTGACTTGGGCTCTTCTTGAGAAAGAGAGCTTGAGTCTAGGAAAATCAGTTCAACAAGGAATTAGGGCATATTCAAGAGATTGATAGCCCCAGTTAAAGGGTTAAATCTAGAGATAGTAATACCTGACTTGAGCCTATATTGCTTGCATAATTTTGACACCCAATTGGTCTTGAGAAAGTCAATTAGGGCAAAGTGAGTAGTGTTGTGAGTAGTATATAAAGTGAGTAGTGTTGTGCATTGGCTATATCATGATCCCAAACATAACAACTTTGCCTTAGGTTTTAGAACTCGTCAATTATTCACCTAGGGGAATGTCACTTACCTAGTGCCTCATTAACTATTTAGAAAACCTTACAAGCACTCATACTTAGCTTAATTTTTCATATCATTAGCATAAAATTAGAAGTAACAAAAAAAAATATGATGGGAAGAGTAATCAAGAGCACTACGCACTGCTAGGTTAGATAGAAATCCAATTACAAACATTGTTCTAGCTCCCTATGGATTCGATCCCGACCTTATCAGGTAAAAGTTGGATCGACCTCGCTTGCCACTTTGCAGTGGTGCAGGGTTGGACATGATCACTTTTTGGCAGGGAGGGACAACGGTTTTGGCTATCTATCTAAATAGTTTTGTGCATTGTTTTTCTTTCCTTCTAGGATACTAATTTGTGTGTGATGCCAATTCAAGTACAAAATGGCGGCAAACAACAACAATCACCCTCTTGGAAATGTGGTTCCGGGGGAGAAGGTTGATTATAACGGTGAAGATGACGTGCCTCTTGTACCTCAAGGACAAAGGAGAGGCCGACAGGCTAATGATAATAATATTCCAGACCCTCCCCCACCACCTCCCAGAGCTGTACCTCGAGTGCTTCCCAACCAACGATATGCTAGTGCAATTGTCCCACCCCAGATCCGGGCAATTTCAAATTACCAACGTGATGTTGACATTATTGGAGAAGCGAGGGTATTTCATTGGTGCTTCCCATCAAAATGCTTACAATCACCTTAAAGGATTTGTTGATACATGTTGGGTAGCAAGCAAACGAACGTGTCCGAGGATGCCTTGTGGTTGAGACCATTAGAGTGGCTGGAGAGACTTCCCAACCACTCCATCCATACATGGGATGAGTTGGCGGATAAATTCATTGCAAAATTTTTCTCATCGAGTCACATGGAAACCTTGAGAGATGAGTCTTAGCTTTCAAACAGGAGCCCAACAAACCTAGGCATGAGATATGGGAGCGATATTGGACTATGGTGAAGGAATTCCCAAGAAATGATATGACTGAGGCAATGATACAACAGACATTCTACCGACGCATTAACACAACAAATCATTGTATAGCGAACCAACTAGCTGGGGGCAATTTCATGAACACACCGTATGATCAAGCTTGTGAGATATTGGATGAGATGGCGAGCACTTCTTTCTCTTGGAAAAGTAGAGCAAATGTACCCCAGGGTGTCCTCACGGTCATTCACTTGCACAAAGAGCTCCATGATCATGGGCAGGCAATAATAGAACTGAAAACAATAATGAACCAGCTAGCAAAAGCACAATTACAATAGGTTCAAACTCCATGACAAGTGAATTCTATGGAGGGTGTCAACATGTTAGTGAACAAAAGAAGACAAAGAGGGCAACAGAACCAAGTGAATTCAGATCAATATGACCAAGATAATGGTGGGCTCTAAGATGACGGGTATGATGAGCAGAATAAAGAAGTTAAATACGTGAACAACTATCAAGGCCAAAGGGGAAATTCTTCTAACCAACAACAACAATGGAGATCCCAAGGCAACTGGGGAAATCAACAACAATAAGGGAACAATAATTGGGGGAACAATAACAAAAATCCAAATTGGGGCAACCAGAGCAATAATCAAAACAATTTGGGTAATTGGGGTAATAACAACAACAACTGGGGTGGAAACAACAATTAGGGTGGTTGGAATAATAACAATTAAGAAAATCGGGGGCAAGGATTTCAAAGGCCCCCCATGTATCAGCAACCAAATAATCCACCCCCATTTCCATCCCAAGGTCCTAGTTCATCCAACAATGATATGGGGAGAATCGAGATGATGTTTGAATAGATGATGAAAGAGAATGCTGACTCCGATGCTCAGTTGGCATCCCACAATACGTCAATTAGAAACTTGGAGGTTCAACTAGGCCAAATCTTACAATCCTTGAATACTCGCCCTAAGGGGAATCTACCTAGTGATACGGTAGTCAACCTGAAGGGTGGGAACAATACGAGGCATACAATGGAGGTAACTATAAGAAGTGGACGAGGCGGTGATATGAATGCCTCCAAACAAAAAGAAATTTTGAGTGATTAAGTTGAGTTGCAAGAAGATGAGATCCCTTTGTTGGTTGAGAATTTTATTGATGAGAATTTGAATGAAGAAGTGAGGATTGATATCAGAGATACCGAGGTGAAAACTCAGAATGATATGAACCCGTCTAGAAAACACGTAATAGACATGCCGAAAACGGTTGTGCCTAAAGCCAAGGCTTCTTTTCCAAGGAAACCTCCACCTTATCCTTAAAGGCCCACGAAGCAGATAAATGAGAAACAGTTTAAGAAATTTATTGAAATGATGAAGAGCTTATCTATTAATATGCATTTGGTGGAGGCTTTAGAGAAAATGCCTGGTTACGCTAAATTAATGAAATACTTGGTGACAAAAAAAAGATCCATGGATTGTAAAACTATCAAGATGACCCGCCAAGTTAGTGCAATAGTGAATTTAATGACTCAGAAACTAGAAGATCCCAGTGCTTTCACCATTTCTTGCACCATTGGGAGTGCAGACTTTGCAAAAGCTCTATGTTATTTGGGGGCAAACATCAACTTCATGCCCATCACTGTTTTCAAGACTTTAGGTATTGGACAATCGATGCTGAATTCTATGAGATTACAAATGGCGGATAGATCAATAAAGAAGCCCTTGGGTATAATTGATGATGTTCTTGACCGAGTGGACAAATTTATCTTTGCAGTTGATTTTTTGATTCTTGACTGCGAGGTCAATTTTGAGGTGCCTATAATCTTTGGAAGACCTTTTCTTGCAATCAGAAAGGCCTTAGTTGATGTGAAAGCAGGGGAACTAACCTTCCGGGTGGGTTATAAAAACGTGGTCCTTCATATGTGTAAGTTAATGAAGCAGCCCAATTGTACTGAAGTGTGCTCATTTGTGGATCTTGTTACGGCAGTAATAATTGATGATACTAGTGCAATGATCAATGTGGAGGACCCTCTAGAGGCGGTATAGTTGAATCTTGATGTAAATGAGGATGAAGGCCGGGTGGAGTGTGTTAATGCTTTACATGGAATGGGCTCTTACTCTTATGAGCCTCGAAAGCTATCTTTGGATCTTGAGAATATGAAGACTCCACCAACAAAGCCCTCAATCGAGAAACCTCCCGTGTTGGAGTTGAAGTCGTTGCCTCCACACCTCAGGTATGAATTCTTAGGCCCTAGTTCAACTTTGCTAGTTATTCTTTCCTTTTATCTTACTAACATGCAGGTAGATGTCACATTGGTGATGCTCCAAAAACGGAAGAAGGCAATTGGATGAACTTTAGCTGATATTCGGGGGATAAGCCCCGCCTTTTGTATGCACAAGATTATTCTTGAAGAGGATGCAAAACCCTCCCTGGAACATTAAATGAGGTTTAACAAGGCAATGCAAGAAGTTGTGAAAAAGGAAGTGATCAAGTGGTTGGATGCCAGGTTTGTGTACCCCATCTCTAATAGTTCTTGGACTTCACCGGTGCAATATGTGCCAAAGAAGGGTGGTATGACCGTGGTGACCAATGCACAAAATGAGTTGATCCCTATCGGGACTGTCACCAGATAGAGGGTGTGCATGGATTACCGCAAGTTGAACAAAGTGACCCGCAAGGATCACTTTCCAGTGCCTTTATTGACCGGATGCTAGATAGACTTGCTGGGCGTGCCTTCTACTATTTCTTGGATAGATATTCTAGGTACAACAAAATTTTTATTGCTCCGGAAGATCAAGAGAACACCATGCCATTCGGGTTGTGGAATGCACCGGCTACGTTCTAGCGATGTATGATGGCCATATTTACTGACAAGGTGGAAGACATTTCTAAGGTGTTCATGGATGAATTCAGTGTTGTGGGTGACTCGTTTGATGAATGATTGAAGAATCTTGAAAGGGTGTTGGCCCGATGTGAGGAAACCAATCTTGTGCTCAATTGGGAAAAATGCCACTTCATGGTTGAGGAGGGTAGGGGTGTGCATTCGATTTATCGATTCGATTTTGACCCTTATCGATAATTACTTATCGATTATCGATTTGTAAATATGCTTATCGTTATCGTTTCAATAAGGTTTCGATTTTTTTATTTATCGATTTTTGGGAATTATCGATTACACCAATAAAAAAATTTGCGGGACTCCGGGGAAAGTATATCGCTATAAACGTGCCTAACAAATATGGACAAAAAGAAGCTAAAATAAGACGAACACCGTTTATAACATAAAAATTGTGTCAACAAGCACATGCAATAAAACTAAAGTAAGTGATCAAATGTATGCAACCAACATCCCAACGATATTAAAAAAAATACATCATCACAGCTAATTCTGTTTTCCATTAATTTGAACTTCATTCCCTTTAGCTTTAAATATGATCATTCCTTAAATGTGGTAGAGGTAATATGGTTATGGGCTTAGGGTAAAGGAAAGGGTATTATAGAATAAGGATAAAAAAATTTAAAAATAAAAAAAATTATTTTTTTAGTATATCTTATCGGTCTATTGATAAACCGATAACTGAAGAGGACAAAATCAAAATCGAAATCGGTAACTCGATAAGGAAAATTTTGAAATCAAAATCGAAATTGATAAATTGATAAACCGATATCGATAAACTGATAACAAATAATTGATTTTATTTATCAATAAACCGATTCGAATGCACACCTCTAGAGTAGGGCATAGTCATTGGCCATAAAATTTCAAATCATGGTATAGAGGTAGACAAAGCTAAAATAGAAGTGATTTCAAGGCTCCATCCCCCTACTTCAGTCAAGGGGGTTAGAAGTTTTCTTGGGCATGCGAGGTTCTACCGGAGATTTATCAAAGAATTTTCGAAGGTGGTAAATCCTTTGTGCAAACTTTTGAAAAAGGATGCAAAGTTCGTGTTCAATGAGGAATGCATGACAGCTTTTGAACTCCTCAAGTACAAGTTGACCATTACCCCTATTATTACCGCACCCAATTGGAGCTTGCCTTTCGATCTCATGTGTGACGCGAGTGATGTTGCGGTTGGGGTGGTCTTGGGTCAAAGAGTGAATAAAATGTTTCACCCGATGTATTATGTAAGCAAGATAACGAATGATGCTCAAGTGAATTACACGGTGACTTAAAAAGAGTTGTTGGCTATCGTGTTTGCAATGGAGAAATTTTTGCCGTATCTCATGGGAGCCAAGGTCATAGTTCATACCGATCATGCCACACTCCGATACTTGATAACAAAGAAGGATTCCAAAGCTAGGCTGATGTGATGGGTCTTGTTACTTCAAGAGTTTGATTTGTATATTGTGGACCGGAAAGGGTGTGAAAACCAAATAGTGGACCACTTGTCCTACTTGGAGGAGGAGGGGAGGCCTTGCAATGGCCTAGAAATCAATGATTCATTTCCCAATGAGCAACTCCTTTCTGTGTCAGTGAATAGTATGTCATGGTTTGTGGATGTTGCTAATTTCCTTGTGCTGGTATTGTCCCGGGTGAGATCTCTTCTAACCAAAGAAAGAAGCTTAAACGGGATAGTTTGGACTTCTATTGGGATGAGCCATACTTGTACAGATCTGCACTGGCGGTGTGATCCGGAGGTGTGTCCCGGAGGATGAGCAATTGAGTATCTTAGAGGCTATTCACTCCTCTCCCTAATATGGTCATCATGATGGGGCGAGGACAACTTCAAAGGTTCTTAGTTGTAGGTTTTACTGTCCAACTTTGTACAAGGATGCAAGTGAACTTGTGAAGAGATGCGACGAATGTCAAAGAGCAGGTGGAATTTCGAAGAAGGATGAGATGCGCTCAACACTATTCTCGAAGTTGATATTTTTTATGTGTGGGGCATTGATTTCATGGTCCCATATATTAGTTCATGTGGCAAAACATACATTCTTATAGCAGTTGACTATGTTTCAAACTGGGTTGAGACCGTGGCTATACCCAATAATAAGGCCCGAAGTGTTGTTGCGTTTCTCAAGAAGAGTATTTTTTTCTAGGTTTGGCACTCTGCGAGCAATTATAAGTGATGGGGGGTCTCATTTTTGCAATAGAGCTTTTGACACTTTGCTTGCAAAGTATGGTGTCAATCACAAAGTGTCTATTCCTTATCATCCTTAGGCGAGTGGCCAAGTTGAAGTATCAAACAGGGAAATCAAGAGTATATTTTCAAAGATGGTTAATGCAAATAGGATCGATTGGTCGAAGAAGTTGGATGATGCTCTATGGGCTTATATGACTGCTTACAAGACTCCGATTAGTATGTATCCATACCGGTTGGTGTTTGGGAAAGCTTGCCATCTGCCGGTTGAGTTAAAGCACAAGGCCATGTAGGTTTTGAGGAAGCTGAATCTTGAATGGGATGTGGCAGCAAATCTTCATCTAGAGCAACTTAATAAACTTGATTTCCAATTTCATGACTACTATAGTTTGTCCTTGTATAAGGACAAGATGAAGTACCTTCATTACAAGTATGCTCGTGGTAAGGAGTTCAAAGTGGGTGATTTGGTTCTCTTGTTTCAATTCTCGGTTACGTCTGTTTTTGGGAAAGCTTAAGTCAAAATGGAGTGGACCTTTTGAAGTGGTGCTTGTGAGTACGTTTGGTGCACTTGACTTGAAAAACAAAAATGGAGAGGTCTTTAGAGTTAATGGGCACAGAGTCAAGCATTATCTTGGCAAGATTGATGACAACCATGTAGTGGCAATGATCTATTTAAAGTGATTTGATGGTAACCTTCATCGTGCCGCGATGTTAAATCAGGTGCTTCTTGGAATGGAACCCATGTGTCTTTATTTTTGTTTTTATTTAATTGTTTTTTAGTGTAAGATTTGCTTTTGGACAAACTGCTTTTGGACTAACTGGCTATAAGATGTGTGTAGGGTTATTTTGATGCAGTGCAGGACCAAGTTGGAAAAATGTTGCACTCTCTAAATTTTGGACCACGGCCGCATTGCATTTTTCGCGACCACAATGGCCTCATTGTGGGGGCAAAATTTTATTGCAGTCCGTAGTGTGGAATGGTCAAAGTTGGAGGTTCTCTGAAGTTGTCACCTCCGCGGCAATGCATTTTTATGCGATCCGCGGTGCCTTACCACGGTCGCGAAGCATTTTATACTATCCATCGTGACATCCTCTCCAATGCTTCATTTGTTTAAGTATCGCGTACCGTGGTTCATTTTGTGCGGTCCACGGTGGGTAGGTATCATGGGTCCCATGTCCTTTTTCTATAAATAGAACCTCAGGCCCTCATTTACACTTTTCGCTAATTTGCTCACTAAATAGTAAAAAGTACTGTTCATCACTACCCTCGCACAAAAATTAAACCACTGTTTCTTGATCATCTGTGTGTATCTCATCTCTGGTACTTCAAATATTTCCCTAGTCTTTAATTTTATTTTATTTTATTTTAATTTGCTAGTTTCTATTTGTTTTTCTTCCCTTTTCTTTCAATTTATAGAGTAGGGTTTCATAAGGTTGTTTAGATTAGGTTTAATTAGTTAAAAATGATGATTAACTGCCTAGGGGTTTGATAATATGTGAATTTAGGCTTAAAATGAGAAAAATATTGAAACCCTAGTTTGGTGTTGTTGAGTTATTCTTACTGCGAGCACGATAGATTTTTTGCGGTCCGCAGTGCCTCTCCGCAGCCGCGATGGTTTTTCCGTGGTCCACGGTGGAAAACTTTAGAGGGTGGGTATTCTTAACCCCATTTCACTGCGGACCGTGGTGTCATTTTGTGCGGTCCGCGATCCTTCGCAGTCACACTACTTTTTATGCGGTCCGTAGTAAGTTGTCTTCAATTATATTTTCACTGTTTCTCTTGGTACTGTGATACTAATAAAATATAAATGAATTCTCCTTACACACAATTATTAATTCACGAGGCAGTGGTGATCAACAATAAGGAAAAGGAGAGTCTTCCGGGGTAGGGGACGAGGTATGATCAAATTGACCCCCCAAGTCAGGAAAGCAATTGGAAAACAAATCAAGGATGCAGATAGAGCTGCTTCCCATTTAGAGGGAAGCGAGTATGTACCCTCCCGGGAGGTCTGAGTCTGATTCAATGCCGGCGTATGTTACTGATTTCCCGGAAAGGCTGAGATTAAGAAATGAACCTACCCTCCAGGCTCTCCTACTGCTCAAGCTTCTATCCAAATTTCTTCTGATTCGTTTGAGGGCTCAACTGAGAGCGCTGATAGTGCTTCTTCTACCTCACCTACAGCTTCAATACCCGGGGAGGATCCCATTGCTGAAGAAAGAGGGGTGTGCCCCAAATTTGGGGGGGGGGAGGATGTGGAGAGAACTAGAAACCCGGAGGCTTGGCAGGATACTTGATAGTGAGATAGCATACCATAAGTTTCGAGAGTGGTGGACCGAGAGGAAATTGATACATGAACGGACATTCATTGAGAGGGACCTTCTTCCTCACAACCCTAACACGAAGAGGCAATTCAGAGAGAGACCGGCTTGGGAATATTTTATAGACGACGTTGAGGGGGAAATGATCACTTAGTCAAAGAGTTCTACACTAATTCTGCCCACATTAAAAAGGGCACTAAAGTGACTAAGGTGCGAAATTTGATAGTGAAGTTCGATGGGAAGACAATCAATGACTACCTGGGCTTTCTATAGGAAGGTGAATCATTATATTTAGAAAAGGTGGCGTTAGATGAGGTTTCCCGTCCATGGTTGGCAGAATACCTGGCACTCCCGGGCACCACCCCAGCATGGTTGATAGCAGGAGTCCCAATTTTGAGGATAACTTTAAATTTCAAAGCAAAGAGGTGGGAGACTTTTGTATGCAGCAAGTTGGACCCCACTACTCATGAGAACTCCATGCCTATCTCTCGGGAAATCTTGGTGGCTTCTATCATGGTGGGGTACCCGATCAACTTCGGGAATGTTATGTCTAGGGTGATCACATGGGTGGTCAATGAAGGTGATAGATCATATCCCTTCCCAAATTTCCTGACAATGTACTTTGAGGACCTGGAGGTAGAGAAAAGGAA
>MU708138.1:32375-73436 GCA_026770625.1 Nicotiana glauca
GGGGGGGGGGGGGGGTGTAGAGAGAACTAGAAACCCGGAGGCTTGGTAGGATATTTGATAGTGAGATAGCATACCATAAGTTTCAAGAGTGGTGGACCGAGAGGAAATTGATACTTGAACAGACATTCATTGAGAGGGACCTTCTTCCTCTCAACCCTAACATGAAGAGGCAATTCAGAGAGAGACTGGACTGGGAATATTTTATAGGCGACGTTGAGGGGGCAAATGAACACTTAGTCAAGGAGTTCTACACTAATGTTGCCTACATCAAAAAGGGCACAAAAGTGACTAAGGTGCGGAATTTGATAGTGAGGTTCGATGGGAAGACAATCAATGACTACCTGGGCTTTCTATAGGAAGGTGAATCGTTATATTTAGAAAATGTGGCGTTAGATGAGGTTGCCCGTCCATGGTTGGCAGAATACCTGGCACTCCCGGGCACCACCCCAGCATGGTTGATAGCAGGAGTCCCAATTTTGAGGATAACTTTAAATTTCGAAGCAAAGAGGTAGGAGACTTTTGTATGCAGCAGGTTGGACCCCACTACTCATGAGAACTCTATTCCTATCTCCCGGGAAATCTTGGTGGCTTCTATCATGGTGGGGTACCCGATCAACTTCGGGAATGTTATGTCTAGGGTGATCACATGGGTGGTCAATGAAGGTGATAGATCATATCCCTTCCCAAATTTCCTGACAATGTACTTTGAGGACCTGGAGGTAGAGAAAAAGGAAGTTTGATGTGAAGGAGAAACCGAAGATGCCTTTTTTCTAGTACAGCCTAAAGGGTGATGACGACCCCAAAACCAAAGATCCTAAAGGAAAAGCCACTACTTCTACTGTCCAGTCTGAAACACAAGTAGTGGTAGTCCCTTCTGCTTAGCCTCCCTCGGCTACACCAGATATTACCCTAGGACCCTCTACTTCTACCACTTCTAATATTCCCTCATCCACAACCTACCCATTGACTGCCCACCATTTGATCCAAACCCTTGCCGGTAGCAACAACTGGATGCAGGAAATTACTTCTAAGCTGTCTATGCTTTCTACCTCAGTGGCAGCCCAGTCCGTACCCCCACAGCCACAGGTTCCAGAGTTAGTGGATGAGACTCTTAAGGAGCTTCTCAAAAATCAGAAGAAGCTCCTGGAGAACCAACAGTTGATATTCGAGGCCATAGGTACTCATGGGAAAGCATTGAAGGATCTGACAAAGGAGACAAAGAAGTTGAGAAAGACTCGAGTCTCCAGGGAGTCTATGAAGGAATTGAGGGTAGAAGCGGAGAAGATGAAGGCTGCTGATCACTTGCCATTGGAGATTCTATTGCATAACCCAGTTCGAGCATCTCAGACTGAGCCGGTATAGGAGTTGGAGAGGGTACCAAAGAGGAGAAGAGTGATCACCTGAGCAGATGATGTAGTCATTGAGTTGGAGGACCCATAGGAAGGTTCTTCTAGCTAGCCCCAGGTTTTAGAGCAGCCTCAGGTCCCAGTGTAGGCACGGGTTACAAGGACCCACTCATAGGTTTTCGAGCATTCAAAGGACCCCAAGGACCCATGCTCATGATCCCATGCGGACTAAGGGTCAATAGGGAGTTTTCTTAACCCTCTATCGTTTCTTGAGCTATTTTTTGTTAGTTAGCATTGAGGTCAATGCTAGCTTTCATTCAATGGAGTAGCCCTTTTTTGGGTTGTAAATATGATACTATTTTCGTTTTTATTATGCTTTTTGACTTATGGTATGTATATAATTTTACTAGTTTATTTCACTTTTCGTATTTTGCAACTTTGGTCTGTATATAAAGTTATTTTCTAATGTATATATTCAGTCTCTCCTATGTATATTCGTTTAAATCCCCTATTGTACATATTCATTTTACTTTCTGCATTTTCTTTCATAGCTTTTTACTTCATTCTCGTAGCTTCTTATTTTGAGTTTTGTGTGCAATAAGCCTTTGGTTTTCTTAATGCCACGGTTCTTTCCAAAGGTGGAATTTCTGTGAACGGGTGGCTCTTCCCGATGATGGATGGAGTGGCAGCCTTGTTAAGGGTTTGAGTCTGTTTTCTTTTTGTTTTTGTGTAAATAGTAGCTAGTGAGTAATAGCGCCTCAGGCAAAGCTTCACTTGGGCCTAACACATTTGCCATTGATGTTATCGTCAAAAACAAATTGGTGTGTATAGGATGGTGATAGTTGTGACCTTGAGACTCTTGTGTTGGCCGACAATCATCAAGTGGTTTTTTGAGACTATTTGTGTTACTCAAATCTTAGCTAAAGTCGTTGTGGTCCCTCAACTCTGTCTCGTTAGCAATCCTATAGCTTGTGTGGTGAGAATTTGAATTGCAAGTCCAAGTCTTGTGCCACTGAGTCAAGAACTTGCCCTGAATGTTTGTCTAGGTGAAACCCTAAGTATAGTTTGACTTGAGAAGTGATTATAAGCTCTCCTTGATCCGAATGATATTTGGAAAACATCCATAGCCTGCCAATGATAATATCCCTAGTCAACCCCTTTGAGCCATAGCCCTTTTTCCTTCAAAAACCATGATACAAGCCTTTACATGTTATAAAAAGACCCTATCTTGGCACCCTATCTTTCCTTAGAATAAAGAAAGAGTATAATTTTGGGGGTAGAGACAAGGAATGCAACAAAGTGGTAAAAGGTGCTGAAATGAAGAAAAGGAAAGGCAAAAAGAAAAAGAAAAAAAAAGTCAAAAAGAATGAACAATGTAGAAGAAATGAAGGGATTCAATAAAAGTAAAGTGATGAAAGGTGTGGAAAGTTTAGAAAGGAGAAAAAGTTTTGAAATGATCAAGAAAGAGTGACGGTGTGTCTCTCTAACCTCTAAGAAAGAAGTAAATGACTTAAAAAGTCAAAAGAATGTGTGCCAAAATAAAGCAAATGAAGTGCTTAAGGGAATATTGAACCTACTTAGACCAAATATTTCCTACCCTGAACCAAAAACCTTCACTTTATCTCCACAAAAGCCCTATATGATCTTCAGTTGAATGAAGCTTACAGTAGTGGTGACTCACATAAGGGGCAAGCTTATGGTACTTAGAGTGGGATTTGTGACCTTTCCTTGAGAGAGATGAGTGTGTTTTTCACAATCCTCGTTCTGAGTGCTACAACCTAAAAGTGATGTTTGCATACAGAGAGTTGAGGAGTATGAGTTTGGGTCCCACAATGACCAAAGTAGTAAAAAAGAGTTTCCTTGATGAGTTGAGTCAATTCTTGATGCTTTTGTGTTGCACTAAAACCATGGTGATTAAAAGGTTTGAATTTTGTTAATGATTCATTTGAATTGAGGGTAATTGTTAGTCTCAATTGATGCTAGATGAGGTCACTTTAGGTCAGCTGAATTTTCTTGGTTGTATTCTTAAGGAGGTGGGACTTATTTTGTTTGCTTGAGGACAAGCAAAAGATTAAGTTTGGGGGAGTTGATAACTAGGTATTTTAGTTCATTTTACACTCTTTTTTACTTGAGTTTTGATTAAAACTGTATACCAATAGTCCTAAAGGCTTTATATGTTGTATTTGTTTGCAGGGTTTGGTCAAAAAAGTGACAAGTAGTCAAAACCAACTCAAAAAAGAAGTGAAACCTACACAAGTACCAAGAACAAGTCAAGGCACTGCTACGACATAAAATCAACTGCAGCCACAACAAACCCACCGCGGCCGCATTCCATTTAGTGCGGTCCGCGGAAGTTTCTTCACGGGCGCAGTAGACTCATCTCGACTGCAATCCATTTTATGCGGTCCACGAAGAGAGGAGTTGGAATCCACTACGGTTCGCGGTCCATTTTGTGCGGACAACAGTGAATCCACCGCAGCTGCAGTGTATTTTATGCGGTCTGCGGTGGACAGATTCAGAAACTCAGAAATCAAAACATAAAGTCTCACTGTGGCCGCACCATGTTTTCTGCGGTACCTCCATCGGGGTTTTTTTTTTCAGAAAATTTGGCCTTGTATAAATACTTCTTTTTCAAAATTTTAGGTTATCTATCTTTTAGTTGAGCACTTGAATAGCCGTTTTAGTCTATTTTGAGTAATTTTATAGCTGGTTAAACTTTGAATCTTCAAATATTAGCTTGTAATCATATTTTATGGGTTATTCTTCATCTAAATATCTAATTATTTTCTATTATTATGAGTAGCTAGACCCATTAGCTAGGGTTATAGCTCAACCCTAGTGTGGGTATTTGATGGGTTTTTTGTTCTAAGATTTAGATATTTATGGGTGGTTGATATTTGGACTAATTTGTGTTATCCATGTTGAATTAGTGGTTGCAAACACTAATATGTGCCTATTTGACTTGGGCTCTTCTTGAGAAAGAGAGCTTGAGTTTAGGAAAATTAGTTCAACAAGGAATTGGGGCGTATTCAAGAGATTGATAGCCCTAGTTAAAGGGTTAAAGCTAGAGATAGTAATACCCGACTTGAGCCTATATTACTTGCATAATTTTGACACCCAATTGGTCTTGAAAAAGTCAATTAGGGCAAAGTCACTCAAGCTACCAAGAGGTATATAGTGAGTAGTGTCGTGCATTGGCTATATCGCGATCCTAAACATAACACCTCTGCCTTAGGTTTTAAAACCCATCAAGTATTCACCTAGGGGAAAGTCATTTCCCTAGTGCCTCGTTAACCATTTAGAAAACTTTACAAGCATTCATACTTAGCTTAATTTAGCATATCATTAGCATAAACGTAGAAGTAACAAACAAACAAATATGATTGAAAGTATAATCAAGATCACTACGCACTACTAGGTTAGACAAAAATCTGATTCCAAATATTGTTCTACTCCCTATGGATTCGATCCGGACCTTCTCGGGTAAATGCTGTATCGACCGCTCTTGCCACTTTGTAGTGGTGCAGAGCTTGACACGAGCATCAGCATCATTTTAAAACTGCCTACGGGCAGTGGTATTAGGCAATCTACCAAAATTTCTAAATTGATTGACAATGAGGCCGAGTATGAAGCCATGGTTGCAGGTCATGAACTAGCCAAGGGCCTTGGAGCAAAGGTCATCGAGGAAATGCGTGATTTCCTTTTGATGGTAAATCATGTAAATAGGAGATTTAAGGTTCAAGACGATCGAATGCAAAGGTACTTAGACAAAATTCAAATGACGTTGGACACTGGACCATGTACCTCGAGAACATAATAGTAAAGCCGACGCACTTGCAAATTTAGGATCATCGATCGAAGAAGATGATCTCGTCTTGGGGGCTGTCGTCCAGCTATCGAAATCGGTGATTTAGGAAGGCCATTCAGAGATTAATGCAACAGGTTTAACTTGGAATTGGAGAAATTAGTACATCGATTACTTGAAGCATGGGAAGCTCCTCGCGGACCCGAAAGAGTCAAGAACACTTCAAACCAAAGCAGCTCGATTCTCGCTCGATAAAAATGGAACCTTGTACAAAAGAACCTTTGATGGACCACTGGCAGTATGCTTGGGACCTGGGGATATTGATTATGTACTACGGGAAATCCACGAGGGAACATATGGGAACCATTCTGGTGTAGATTCTCTGGTTCGCAAGGTGATCAGAGCAGGGTATTATTGGGATAACATGGAAAAGGACACCAAGGAGTTCATTTGGAAGTGTGACAAATGCCAAAGATTTGCACCAACAATCCATCTATTACGCCCCACAATATTACGTCAATATTATGCTTTGTAGTATTAAGTTATGACGATGTTGCACCCTGTAGTATTGTACGTTGGATTTGTCGTAAGGTAATTGACATCAATCCAAGAAAAAGATCATTTGGGGATTATAAGTGATGAGTAAATTCGTGAAGGTAAGAGGGTAAGTGATATCGAAGAAAACGAATTTTGTCGAAGTTTGACATATCGGGATAAGATACGGGCCGAGTGTTAATACCCAATATTTATGGACTAATACCATGCATGATACCATATGACCATGGTAGTATAATGTATAATGTATATATAAAGTATATTAAATATGAATAGTATTTTAAGTAATTTGAGATAATTCTTTATTATATGGGCAATTGATTAATTATTGATTTAATGGGAATTAACTATGTAATTAATAATTTTTGGATAATTAATAGGTGGGGACAGAACCCCCTACGTGGCAGCATGTGGAGAAAGTTCTAATGACTCTTACCTTAGGAAATTAAACAAGGACATGTGGACAATATATTCCTTGAAACACGTAGAAGGGAAGATGACTATGAGATTAATACAAGATAGAGTTGATAATTATAGAAAATTGTCATGAAACAGAATCGCAAATGTCATAGTTCAGTTCTCAACTCCTCATTTTTGTGCGAAGTTTGGTTCAAAGCTCGATCAAGTGGGGTCAGGTCCGAGGTTCACGGTTCAAGCTTCTGCCCCTGTTGTTATTTTCCGATTAAATATAATTTATCGGAGCTCATTGTAATCAAGATTCGTCAATAGAAAGGTAAGCTTCTTGCTGCAGAAGCACCGGGAGTTCTTGGTTAAGCAAAGTTTCATACGAAATTATACGGTGTAATAGCAATGAGATTTTTGCAAAATTTAGGGAGTACGGTGTAATCTGTCTCAAGAGAACGACTCAGGTATATTAAGGCTAAGATCTTCTTTCATTTGGCATGTTCTCGTCATTACATTCATATCTCGGAATTTATGTATATTTTACTAGTCTCGCAAATTGAGTACATTTTTCTAGTATTGTAAGTTATAATATTCTCCTTATCGGGACTTTATATTCAGTTGAGTATTTCCTTATTCTATATATATATATATATATATATATATATATATATATATATATATATATATATATATAGATAGAGTATTACAAGTATTTTCATTACCATCGAGCTATAATCGATAGGCAGGCCCCTATTGGGCAACCTCTGATTAGATGGCAAGTTATATGACGATCCTACTGTGGACGAGCGCTTATGAGCGAGCCCAGTTGGTCGAGATATAGACCCTAGTATGGCCGAACGCTTATGAGCGAGCCTACTACGGCAGAGCAGTTATATATATACCGAGCCTACTGTGGCCAAGCGCTTATGAGCGATCCCAGATGGTCGAGATATAGAGCCTAGTATGGCCAAGCGCTTATGAGCGAGCCTACTACGGCAGAGCAGTTTTATTTATATATATATATATATATATATATACATAAAAATCGAGCCTTATAGGGCCGGACAACTATTTTACTTAATATATTGAGAGAATTGAGTCAGTATCAGCAGGTAAGCATATCTTCAGATTATTTTTGACTTCCAGCTACTTGCAGTTATTATATTATCAGTTTAGTTTCAGCTTTCAGTATATCTTCTTACATACTCAGTACATTATTTCGTACTGATGTCCCTTTTTCTGGGGGCGCTACATTTCATGCGTACAGGTTAGACAGACAGACAAGTAGGCCTCTTCATGAAGTGTTGCCCAAGTTCAGCTTGATTGGTAAGCTCTATACCTTTCGGAGTTTCCAGGTCTAGAGCCTTATGTATATCTTGTATATATACGTATATACATCACGAGTAGGGCAGATAGCTATTTCGATCACAGTATATCCATTAGTAGAGGATTGTTGACATATATTGTCAGTTAGATCAGTATATTGGACTTTCAGGCCTTGTATGTATATTTGGTTGGTTTGTCAGCTGTAATAAATATGACGTCCTTATCGGCCAAGCTTTATATTCATATTTAGTCAGCATTCATTGTCGTCTTGCAATGTGGCCCATGGCCAAAAGTATGTATGTTCAGAGTCCCTTAGTTGCAAGTTGGTACGCAAGGATAGGTAAGATACTAGGTGCCGGTCTCGCCCCCCAAGTTCAGGCGTGACACCATCAACCTGGTGAACAACTCCACTCGGTCGTATCCCCATGGGCGTGCATGAAATGCAGGATGGACATCATCGACCCCCTACCAACAGCACCAGGTAAAGCCAGATTTATTTTATTTATGGCTGATTATTTCTCAAAATGGCTTGAAGCGCAGGCCTTAGAAAAAGTAAGGGAAAAAGTAGTCATCAACTTCATATGGGACCACATCATATGTCAGTTCGGGATACATACAAAAATAACATGTGACAATGGGAAACAGTTCATCGGCAGCAAAGTGACCAAATTCCTAGAAGACCATAAAATCAAAAGGATCCTATCAGCACCTTATAGCCCAATTGCAAATGGTCAGGCTGAGTCCACAAATAAAACCATCATTTGAAATTCGAAGAAGAGGTTAGATGATGTAAAAGGGAAATGGAGAGAAGTATCGTCCGAAGTACTATGGGAATATCAGACAACATCGAAGTCAAGTACGGGAGAAACCCCATTTTTCTTTCGTGTATGGGTCCGAGGCTTTGATTACAGTCGATGAACCTACTGCCAGGTTTAAGCATGCCACCAAAGACTCAAATCACGAAGATACGAACACTTCTCTCAAGCTGCTAGATGAGAAACGTGAGGCTGTACTAATTTGAATGGCCGCGCAAAAACAAAGGATTGAAAGGACCTAGTCCTAAGAAAAGTCACCCTTAACACTCGATACCCAAACGAAGGGAATCTAGGTCCCAAATCAGAAGGACCGTACCGTGTCCTCGGAGTCATAAGGAAAGGATCCTACAAACTCACAATGAATGGCGAGAAACTACTAAGTAATTGGAATATAACAATGCTCAAGCACTATTACTTCTGAGATGTTCGATTGGAAACATCGAGGCTGTCGCGCCCCCTTTTTCCTCCTTGCGGAGAAAGGTTCGGGTTTTGACATTCCATGGGGAAATAACTTTTTACCTTTTTGGGAATTGGGTTTTTGAAGAGTCGCCACCTAATGAATTATGGTGCGCTAGGGCATCTTATGCAGTTAACTCATGGAGTAGTTTGCATTACTAGAGATTTAGGGTAAGGGCTCGAAATAACCTTAAGGGGAAGGTGTTAGGCACCCCTCCAGTCCACAACGGTATGTCCTAACCGAACTTATATTCATTTGAGTTAGTCCTTTTAACAAATAAACAATTTAAGCACGTACTTGCAAGTAAAGACATGTTTTGACATTCTAAGCACATGTATGATCCAAAAAAATAAAATAAGGGAAAAGTTTTGAACAAATTGCACATATATGAAGAAAAGTAAATTCATTTAAACAATGAGAGTTGGGAAAGGGGGGTCCTAGGTTGGTTAGCCTATAGGATCATACCCACAATGTCCGGTAATCACTCCTCAATAAGGGGCTAAACGTGACATTAGCTCGTAGTCATCATATCCTTACTACCCAATTTCCTCCCCTGGGTCGTATCCTAAAGCGTTCTATCAACCTTGAAAAATATCCTATGCGTGCACTACCCGTCCTTTCCTCGTGGCCCTGGAGGTACTTTAGGACCTCTAATTTGAGGTAGTTCTAGACCATCCTAAGGTATTTAAAGGAGAAGAGTCTAGGCATAAATAAAAACAATTAGGCCTGTATTTAAAGAGGGAACAACTAAAGGCTCTCATTTTACCTCCACAAGCAGGACAAATAAATGCATGTCTCAAACAATTGTTTCAGGTATTCTAAGAGAAAATCCTAGAACATGATATCTTAGGTAAGCAGAGATTATACAGCACTGAATTCAGGCTAGAGTGTCAAAGAACTGAATCCTACTGATTTTAGACCTATCGAAAGCAAGCAGCCTCAAGGCGTAGTTTTATAATTGCAGGATTTTAATCGCCCTATAGGCTTGCCTACGCGCATAATAGTGATGTCCTAAGAATATGGTATCTATATGAATCAGTGAAACAGTAAAATGATTTTTAAACGACAACTTGAGATCTATAGGCATGCTTTGTAGCAGTATTAACTTAAGGCATCGCTTGAAAAACTTATTAAAGAAGTGACAGATGAATTAACTAATCCAATTCAAAACACCCGTAAATTAAGCTATTTTCTAATTAAACTGGTTTTAAGTTCTATAGGCATGATTTCTATTAGATTTGATTTTAACTTCTATAGGCATGGTATCTAATTATTAAAAGCTGATTTTAACCCTATAGGCATGATCTCCATTATTAAAGCTATTTAGATCCTATAGGAATGGTTTCTAATTGTGTGGAAGTAAAACAAATATAACAAGCACATTTCAATCAATATATACCCTATAGGCATGATATCTACACAATCCTACCCACAATAGATATAACTACCATCCTTTTTTTCACTAATCACCCCACTGTTTGTTTACAATAGTTATTACAGACCAAGAACTGAATATAAATTACATAAAAAATAGAAAAGAAATTAATCTATAGGGAGCCTGAAGCAGGCCCAAAACATTCATGGTGTACCAAGCCTTTACTGATCTCAAACACGCAAAGTTTCATAGCCCAATTCATGTCTTGGTTTGTCAGAGTTTCCCAAGGATCACAATGATCCCGGGCAGTGCTCACACCCAGACTTTCACCAAACAGAGACTGATTATGTGTAGTGTGGAAGTGTCAGCCCTGATATGCCATAGTTCGAAGAGATCTCAAGGATCTCAAAGCAGTACGCATACTAGAGGGGCAAGACTTAGTTAATCTAAGAGTAATGTGAGAGTGCATAATGACTTGAAAGAGTTTGGTAGGCAGTAGAAAGAAGGTCTTAGTAATGGCAAGAATTTTTGAAAAACCAGACCATAGTTAGGGTAGAAATAGTTTGAGAAACATGAAGAACATTTTTACAATCAGAGAGCAAGTCATAGAACATATAGTTTCATAACAGACTTCACACAAAGGAAAGGGGTAGAGGGACACATAGAATGCACCTTAGTGATTGAAAACATATATACAGATTGTAGTTGCAAAGTTAAGTTGAGAATACACATATTTTAGACACAAATAAGATCTCATTAATGAAATAAAACAAGTTGGACTTAGATGATCAAACTAGACAAACACTTCATAAAGCATTCAAGGTTTTAGAAATACTAATCATATACAAAACATGCAGAATTTGTTCATGCTGGGTGAAATCATAAACACACAATGTTGCTTGTGATATGCTAGTAAACCAATTATTTAAAGCAGGATCGGCATGCTAAACAATATAATAGCTATAGCCTTTAACAGAATAAGCTTAGACATGCTTTATGATACAGTATCCTAGGCATGCTGATTGCATATTGAGTATAATAGCACATACAAATAGAAATCACAAACTGGCGAACTACAGTAACAAAGAAAACACATAGTTTGGAATGTGAATTGAATTAGAACATACCAATTAAGGAGAGAATACAGGGTATAGAGCAGAGATGATGCAAGTAGCTAGCCTTGGCTTATACCCGGCTGGACTAATAAGAATTGCAAGGAACAGAAGAGAATATAGAGCTTTGAGAGTGTGAGAGTGTAGATGAACTAGTGTTCGTGTCCACAACTGAGGAGTAAAGGAGAGCACATATAGCAGTTAAGAATCAAGAAAAATAAGGTAAGGGAATCAACCCTTCTGCAATTAAGGAAGCCATAGAATCATTATACATTAGTTAGTATAATTTTCCCTAATTAAGGGTAATCAACCAACGGGCAAGGCAGAACACATTTAAGGAAAGAAAATCAAACGAGCAACTAAGAGGAAATAGACAAAATTTTAATTTAGGAAATGATTGCTAAAGAATAAGTAAATATCACGGTTAATCGAACAAGCTAAAACTACTCAAGATTGTAAATATGAAAATAGTCACGAATAGATCTTAACAAAACAAACTAAAAAATCAAGAATCCAAATCAATCACTGATTTATGGAGAAAAATATAGGTTTACTATAAATAGGTAAAAAATGAACATAGACATATAGAATTAGCAGAAGAGTTGAACCAAGAACATCAGTAGAGGCACATTAGGATCGAAAATCATCGGATTAGGCTAAGAAGAATCACAGAAACAAAACATAGGACAAAGTCAGTACCCAAATAACCTAGACGAACTTAGAATCCAAACAATAATGCCGAGAGATTAGGGATTTTAGCATAAACAAGTTAAGGTTAAAGCAATCTTCATGAAATCGGTCAAAAAACACAAGAAACAAAATATTTATACACTCAAATATTCATTAAACGTTTTTTAGAAAGAAAATTTCAGGAAACCCTAGCCATAGAAGTCAAAAACTTGATATAGTGCTTGAAATCGGTCAGTAGTAGAGGAATACGAGGAACTTAAAGAAAAAATTACAGGAACTTGAAAACATATTAGGTGTGTAGAGATTCAAACAGTAAATAGCAAAGAGACCAAGATATAGTGTTAAAATTGGTTGACAGTAAAGAAACAAAATATCTTTAAAGCAAAGTCATGGACAAATTCAGAACCCCTTCCAAATCTACAAAGATCGGATGGATTCATTTCCAAAAATTAGGGTTTAGAGGAGAAAAGAGGGGCAAAGAAAACCTGGTTTTGAACCAGAGATTTGAACCATAAAATTTCAATCACTCGCAAACCATGGGCAAACCCTTGAAGAGCTTTGAATGAGATCTGGACCAGATCTCTTCTAGTTCTTTCCACAAAAATCACATAATCGAACAACCAAGGGGATAGGAGACAAGTAGAGGATTCATACAGCCATATGATGCCATAGATCGGACAGGAATTCAAAGAATTAGGGCTGATTTTAGGTGACAACGATTAGGGTTAGGGGTTGGGTTTCAGAGAGAACCGGAGAGAAAGGGATTCAAGGGTGGCGATATGTGAGAAATGGTTAGGTTTTATGGGTTGTTTGAACTAAAAAAAGGAAAGGGTGGATTGCGACCGTTGATCTTTGTGATCAACAGTTGAGTTTGAAAGGGTTTTAGGGTGGATCGAATCAGGCGGATGGGTATTGGACCTGGGTAAGTTTAGGTTTAAAAGTTGGCTGGGTATTGGGTTAAATTGGGGCTGACATTGAAAATAAAAATAGGACAGATTTTAAATAGCCATTTTAGTACTATGTAATTTATAAAAATAATAAATTAATTCCAGAAAATATATTTGTGTGCTAAAATGATTTAAAATATTTATTTGACATTTTAAAAAATATATAAAGACCAATTTATGCATCAATAATGTAATTATACATTAATATGGGTTATTATTGCAAAGTGAAATTTGCCCTAAAAATGCAAATATAACTATAAAAATGCACTAAAAATATTTAAACACTATATTGGCATAAATAAGGAATTTAGATGACTAAATCAACACAAAAGTAGTTTGAAAAATAATTATTGGATATTTTATAAATAAAGAGAGGAAATAAATTGATTTGGGGCTTTTAAAAATTATAGAAAAAAAAATATTAAAATGTTTATGCATGCTTATATTATTTTGAATGCATATATATGTGTTAAAAATATATGAGGAAAAACTGAGTATCAACAGAGGCATCTTTCAGCTTGAAGACCTTGGGTTTGAAAGCATGCGTTGCGCTCTTTTTTTCTTAGATCGGGTTTTATCCCAAATAGGTTTTACTGGAAAGGTTTTTAACGAGGCAACACCTATATGCTACCGAAGGAACAATCGACTAGTATTCAAGGTTTGTTTTCGATCAACCTCGAATACTGGGGGGGCATCGCACTCGGAAGTTATATTTTTGAGAAAGATGTTTCACGCCTAATAGGGCCTCGATAGGAGAACTTTGTAATGGGCAAAACGATCGAATGAAACGTGTCTATATAGAATAGTCGAGCCCTGACGGCAAAACATATACGCATGTATCAACTATATAAAGAAGCATTCTGCTTACATCAAAAACACTTTGTATATTATACGAGCTCTACACTTACAATCCTACGGGAAGCAGCTCAAGGGCCAACGTGCCCTAAAATACCCGGGGACTGTCACTGACAGTCAATACATCTGAATCATCGAAAATTCATATTCATAAAACCTCAAAGAGGCACCCCCTCGAAACTAAGGCGAAGACCAATTGAATCGGGGACTAAATTTTCGAACAAGTTCGGAAAATTATCGGGAAACAAGTCCAAGTGACAAACCCGAAGGCTACGGCCACACTAAAGACTACGGTCACAAAAAGACTACGGCCAAAATAATGCGATTCAGAGACGTCCGATTTCTGCTATAAAATTAAAGGCCTTCAAACATTAAAAAACTAGATAAATCAGGCTACCCTCAATAAAAGCAAAATATAAGGGGCATCGATAGATTCGGCCCCCAAAAAATCTAAGAGCTTCGATAAGTCAGCCCTCGAACAATGCAAAAGGCTTCGATAACACCAGACTTCAGAAAACCCTTAAGAGGCATTCGATTATGTCCATGCAAACAAAATGACTAATAAGGTTTTGGTACGTCGAGCCTTCGAAAAACCCAACGGGTACAAAAACTCATGCTAAGGCATAACTAAAATTCTACCAAGTCTTTTATCCAAAATGAGGGAAAAACTATATACCCAGTTTTAGAGGCCGAAAAGGCCTAATTAAAAGAGCCTAAGGATTATCATTAAAGAGCTAAGGGACGGCCTAAAAGAGCCTAGGTCCATCCTTAAAGAGCCTAAGGGCCATCCTTACAGAGCCTAAAGGCCAACATAAAAGAGCCTAAGGGCCAGCTTAAAAGACCTTAAAGTGCTTTAAGGCTGAAGCAAACCATGCTCGGAAACCTTACCCGGCTCGGACTCAAAGGTCCCAAGCTAAAACTTAGCTCGAAGATCTAACATTATGTAGTGACCTATTATCTATCGTTGATCAAAATACAAAGATTTGAGGGTCTACTCTACCCCGATTTTGGCTCAACACTCAATGTTCAGAGCATAAAAAATTTAACCAATGCTGAAGAAAAATCAAAGGCAAACAACAAAGGAAACTCCTTTTTATATATACAAAAAAATATTACAAGGGGGTCCTACAAAGCAAAATATACAAAAAGATAGAAAACATTCTACCTACTCCGGAGGGGCATTTCCCCCTGGACCTGTCGTTTCTCCTGGACCAGCCTCTTCCCCGAGGGTAACTTCTTCGACATCCCTCTCCTCTTCATCATCTTCGGCATCATCGTAGTCATCGGAGGGAAATACAAATTTGGCATCAGCCTCATCCGCCTTAGCTTGCTTTATCTCCTCGGAAAGATCAAAGCCCTTAGCATGAATCTCTTCAAATGTCTCCCTTCTAGATTGGTGTCAGAAATAGTTACTTCTTTTTTTCCGATCGGAAGCATATCTCAACTCCATCTGATCATCGGCAGCATCTTTTAAATAGATGGCCACCATCCTGTCAACCTTGGCCTGTATTACGCTGGCTTCAGACCTGATTTCCACCACTTCGGCCTTGGCCTTCGCAAGACCGGCCTCAAGCTCAGCTATTCTGCCAGCTTGAACCCCGAGGGCCGATGCCTTCACCAACGCATCATTTTTATCAATAACGAGGGCATCCATTTTCACTTTCCATTCGTTGCACTCGGCCCGGATTTGATCGACCTCCCCCGGAGCTGCCCAATCGTACCTAGCTTCTGCTGTAGCTGAGACATTGAAGTATTAGCCTCCGTAGATGAGAGAGGTAGCCCGTATTTTTTTAGAACAGAGGTTACCTACTTTTCTAGCTCACTCTTGTATTCACGAGCTTTGGTCAGCTCAGAGGTGTTTCAGTTCTTCCTCCTTTTCGTCAAAGAGAAGCCTAAGTGTTTTCTCCTCACTCGAAGCCCTACGCAATTCGGCTTCACAATGGCGCAATTCGGTCCTCAATTTGTCAAAGGCCTATACCAAATAAAGGAATAACTAATTAGACAGGAAACGAAAAGTGCGGGAGTGGATAAATATCAGTGCCACTAGAGCTTACGACTAAACAAAGACGTTGAGCCTCCTCGAAGATTGAACTCGCATTCGTTGGGTTGGCCTCATCTACCCCAGCAAAATAACCCTGGAAGAGGTCATTGTCACTTGGGATTCTGTCGAGCTCGAACGTCTTCACATTCTGAGAATCCCTGATTGTATCCTCGGAGAATGCGGGAAACGACAAAAGTTAACCTATTGTAATGGCCTCGGGGAGATCACCTGAGGCATTCTATTCGGGCAAAGGAGCTTCGAAACTCGCTCTTTTTGGGGTATTTCTAGAAGTCTGAGAAGTCGTTGCCACATCAGATAGTATAGGGCCTTTATTCCCATTTATCTTTTAAAATTCCTTCCTCGAGGATAGGGGCCCCGATTTCAGCAGGCTTGATAGCCTCGGAGGATTCGCCGGTTCAAGTCACCAGCGTCGCACCTTCCATTTCATCAGCATCGTCATCCATGAATTGGTAGCCCGAGTCAATGTCCACACTGATAACAACGCTTCTCCTACACCTCCAAGCAGGCTCTATTTGTCTTTGAGTGTCCTCTCTCGTCGAGGACCTTTTCCTTTTGTTGTTCTCCTTAAGCTTGGGAGCCGAAGATCTTGCTTCCTCCTCGGAAGGGGGAAGTTGTCGCGTCCACTTTTTCTCGCGAAGTTGGGTTCATGACATTTTTAGTTGAGACAACTCGTTCCTTTTGGGAAAGGGGTTAGCATTTTTGAAGAGTCTCCACCTAACAGTTTAAGGTGCGTTAGGGCACCTCTAGGGTTCGTTTATAACTACGTTTGGTAACTAGAGATATGGTATGGGCTTGAAATTATCCTAAGGGGAAGGTGTTAGGCACCCCTCAGGATCCACTAGTGTGGTTCCCGGCAAAACAATTTTTGTGGATTTGTTCAATTAGCAAATAAACAAGTATGACTCAAATAGTAGGGGTTTTAAATATAAGTACACAGATGTTTGAAAAAAACAGTTAATGAAAAGCTAGATTTAAAAAAAATAAAAGTACAGTCTAAACATATTTGTGAATGTAAAGGGATGTCCTAGGTTGGTTAGCCTATAGGATCACATTAGTACAATGTCTGGTAATCACTCCTTGGAGAGGGGCTACGCGTGGCAATAGCGCACCGGTCATCATATCCATATTTTCTATTTCCCGCCCCGTGAAGGTAAGTAAAGCGAGGGTTGGTCTAGACCCCTATTGCATCCTGTTACTTATCCCTTCCTATCAGTCCCGGAGGAATTTAGGACTTTCATGCTATAAAAGGGGGGTTCTAGGTAGACCCTCACATTTAAAGGTAAAATACTAAATGACAGGAAAGAACAAATAGGAATCTAGCAAATAAGGCAGGAAAAAAGCAATTAGTGGCTCAGGTTTACCTCCACAGATAATGCATGCAAACAGTATGACTCATACACAATTAAGGTCTAAATTCAGATCCTAAGCATGGTGTCTAAGTGAGATTTATTGCATAACTCAGAGAGGAAGTCCTAATCAGGCTTGCCTACTGATTTTAAACTTGTTAACCATTAAGAACTAAACACAAAGAACAGTTTCCAGTCTTATAGAGGTAGATTACATAAGGCTTGCCTAGGCGCATAACAATTACCAAAATTATTAAAATAGTTTGAAAGTTATTTTTACCTAAAGCATGTTGTTCTAAATGTTGCAAAGATATACATGGATTATGACCAGTTTCACTTAAATAGTATAATCAAACGCGAGACTATTTTATGTCTTTTTCATGCATTAGTAGTTTAACTAGGTGTGACTGAGCGAGTGTGACGAGCTTCTAAAACAGGGTATCTAACATGCACATATAAAAATGAAGAATGATTTCAGGATACCAGAATTCCTAAAACATGATTTCTAAATGCCCAAAAAGCTACGACATGATTTCAGAACGTGCAGGAGCAATAGTTTTGTGTTAATGTTGTTATTTAGCTTAAAGAAGGATTTATAAATGATACTATAATGTCAAATAAGATGCTAAAATAGTAAACCTAAGAACATGGTATCTAATGCATGACATACTTTGAATGTGTTGGTCTTAGACATGGAGCATATAGGAAATGTATACCTAAAGCATGGTTTCTACCTATTGATGTTGATAACATATATAACTACCCTCCCCTTTTCACTAGCCAACCCCAATATTTGTTTATAACAAATTATTACAGACCAATATCGAAATGAATTACATAAGTAGAAAAAGAAAATAAGAATTTACAATATAGAGAGCCTGAAAATGGGCCCAGATTTCCAAAACCTCAAATGCCAAGATTGTTTCATAGTCTTTCTCATATCTAGGTGTGTCAGAGTTCCCTAAGGACCTCAACGGATTTCGGGCAGTGCTCATACCCAGATTTCATAGCCAAGACAGAGTAAGTACAGTGTGAAAAGGCCAGCTTTTGTGTGTCCAAGTTCATAGGGAGCTCAAAGGACCCAATGCAAGGCTCACACAAAAGGGGTAGAACATAGTAGTCTAAGAGTAGACTGAGAGTGCTTGACATAGTTTAGAAAAGATTTAAGTAGGAAAACAGTTTGAAAACAGACTTAATGAAATAGTTTTGTGAAAACAACAGGGGATTATTCAATAGGATATTTTTTCTAAAAAAAAGTAGAATAACAAGAAATAGTTCAAACACAACACCCAAAACAGGTTCATACATAACCAAGGAATACAAGACCAAGGTAGGTTCAGCAACCACAAACAAGGGTAGTCGGATTTGGGGACATATAGGTCACAAAGGTAAACACATAGTTGCAAGAGCACTTAAGTATAGAATCAGCAACATGCTAAGGGGTTAGGGAATTTCATAATTAACATTAAATCATATTACTTAAGGATAGCCAACTACTTTGCATAGAGAGGATCATGCCAGAAATCAGAGAAACATAAGTAAGGAAGAGCCACATTGGGGTATACTAGGAGGGGATAACATTTCATAAACATGATGAGTCTAAAGTAGGGGACACATTCAGAAGTATGTAGTAAAGTGATGAAGTAAACATATTAGTTGCAGGTTGAACAACAATACCATAAGTGGGAACATACTAGAAACAGGATGAATTGAAGCAGTAAAAGAACTTGAATTGAAATCAGAACATACCAGTAACGAGAGTAAACATAAGGTGAAGAACATGAGAGTGTAATAATTAGCCTTGGCTTGCAGCCGGCTAATTTAGTAACAATAGCAAGTAATAAAAGAAAGCAGAAGAGCTTTTGAGTGTATGAGAGATGTGAACTAATGTGAGTTCGTGTGTTGTGTTAATGAAAAGAAGGGTACTTATAGTTTGAAAGCTGGTAGAAACTAAGGTAAGAATCAAAGTTCAGCAAGAATTATGGGACTAGGTATCAAATAGTATAAAATCAGTGTAAGTACTCATTTAATTAAAGGAGTTAACTTCAAACGGTAAAGACAAATAAGGAGGGGGGTCATATAGGACTGGAATATAACACATATAGAAATAATTCCAGCATAGTGCAAGTATAGAACATGTAATTAAGGATAAGTACATAATATTCCAATCAAGGAAATAACAAAAGAGTCAGTTGACAACATAGTCGACCATAAAATAAGGCACGACGAATAACTTAGAGGTTGAAAATCAGTGGAGAATATCACAAGAGATTAGTGAGGGATATCAATCATAGGAAATCAAGGATTCCGATGGACAATAGTACTGATTTATAAAACTCTATAAACAAACAAAATAAACACATAATAGGCAAGAAGAGGTAAAAAATCTAAAACCCTAACAACACAATAGGGTAAAAATCACACAAAATCAGGGATTCGCATAGAACAAAATATTGATTAGAGGAATTAATAGAATAAACATAATATAGGCGGAAGAAGCAAAAATCAAAAACCCTAATGAGCATAATAGGGTAAAATCATAGAAACTCAAAATGTATTCATGAATAACAGACGTGCGAATAAATCAAACGAACAAACAGACAAAGATAGTTCTCAGAACCCAATATTAAGACCAAGATAATTAAGGTTTCAACATAATAAATCAGGTAAAAGGAAAGCTCGAATAAACCATTTAAACATAGTAAAAATCATCGAATAATACTAAAAATCAGAGGAAAAGTCATTTTAAAAAGGGGTTAAGAAACCCTAGTTTGAAGACGAAGATGCGTTATGAAAAATCAGAGAGTTTATAATGGAAAATAGCAAATATAACTCAAAATACACGACGATCTAAGGTGGATCTGAAGAGTCAAGAGATGAGTTAGGGTTTCAAAGGGAGGTAACCCAGAGGTAAAGAGATTCCGACCTAAAAACCATGGGTCTAGCCGGAAATATAAATATCTAACTTGAACAAGCCAAGATTGACCTGAGAATGACATGAATAACCATGGGCTGAGTTGAACCACCTCTGGTTCCTTGAGGACCTCAGGGTAGCAAGAATCCGGTATGGGGGGGAGCCATGGAGGCTAGGGGTGGTGGTGAAACCACCATAGATACCGGCGAGCCAACGATCGGCGAATAGGATCCGTGGTTATGTAGAGAGCTTGGGAGAGAGTGAGAGAGAATGAGAGGGTGTGTCGACGGAGAGTGATGAGAGAATGGGGGTTTGTGGGGTAGGTCTTTAGGGTTAATTAAGGTAAGAAAAGATCTGATCCGTTGATCAAAATCAATCGGCGGTCCAGATTAAACAAGACGTTGGGTCGGGTGGAATTAATAGATTGGGCCTGGTATTTGGGTTGTTTTAATTAGGTTTGGGGTCTGGTTTAATTAGGTTAGAATTGAAATAGGAATTGGCTATATGTTAAATACCCAATTTGAATTAAATAAAACAATTTATAAAAATAGTTGATACTTGTAAAAAATGAAATTCTTTGATGGAAATAGTTAAAAAAGATTACTCAGTATTTTAAAAATACAAATGATTAATTTTCGATCAAAGATAGTGTAAAATCATATGATTGGGCTATAATTAAAAAATTATTTCAATTGTAGCCAAATGATGTCAATTTGGCTAATTATGAAATAATTTGATTTAAATAAGACAATAAATAATAAAATAAATCAATAAATTCCTTTGAAATCGCTTGTGATATAATTCTATAATTATTTATTGGAAATAAAATGTTGGGTAAATTAATAAAATATAGGAAAATTATGGAAAAAACCTGTTGCTATTGATGCATGATTTTGAAGGTATATATGCAATTATATTTCGGGGAAAAATTGGGTATCAACAGCTGCCTTTATTTACCCGGGAAGGATGAAAGAGTTTTAGGGTAAAGAAATGATAGCCAATTTTGACCGAGCGAAACGGTTTGAGAGATTAGGCCGCACCCTAGCTTCGGAGTTGCCTACATATCCTTGGTTTTACGGAAATCAGGCCATATGTAGTTCAGGAGTCATCAACGTAGTATATTGATGAAGTTTTACAAGAACGGACGCAACGTATAGGGTTGGACAAATAAGCGACGTATGGGAATAGTGAGGTTTGGTATGGCTGGGAAAACTGGAATGGAATCGCTCCTATTGGGATAGCCGTTGCTCGCTGGGTTACTTGCAAGTAGAAGCAATACAAGCATATACTGCGCATAAATTTAAACATGATGCAAGTTCCCGTTGGACCATGAATGTTGTCTTTGGATGGTTAGTAATAGCGTTCTCAGACCATGATGTCCTGGGCCATGGGTTGTTTGGTGCAGGATTCGTAGGACATGAAATGATGTTCTCGGGATATGAGGATGGTGCCTTCGAACCATGACGCCTTTGAATAATGATATGCAAAAGATTGAAAGAGATCCCAGGGCATGACATAGTGTTCTCGGGCTATGAAGATGGTGCCTCCAAACGATGACGCCTTTGGATGAGTTGGCAATATTTCAGACCATGAAAGATGTAGTAGTATGATGCAGACAAGACAGAGCTTAGTCTTATGAATTGAAGGGCAGAGCTTGGCCCATAAGAAAATCAAGAGAAATAGTGCTTGAGATTAGCCTCGAAAGGCAGAAAAGCAGCCTTATGCAAAGATGCTAATACATGGAGGTAGAGCTTAACCTTGTAAAGCAGAATGGTAGCCTTATGCAAGTTGTAAGGCAGAATAGTAGCCTTATGCGATGCAAATACAGATGGAGACAACGTTTAGTCTCTTAAGGCAGAATGGTAGCCTTATGCAAATTGGAAGGCAGAAGGATAGCCTTATGCAATGCAGATGCAGGTAGAGACAGCTCTTAGTCTCGGAAGGCAGAATATTAGCCTTATACAAATTAAAAGGCAGAATGGTAGCCTTATACATGCAGATGCAGATGGAGACAACATTTAGTCTCGGAAGGCAGAATAGTAGCCTTATGCAAATTGTAAGGCAAAATAGTAGCCTTATACAATGCAGATGCAGATGGAGGCAGTGTTAGTCTCGAAAGGCAGAATGGTAGCCTTATGCAAATTGAAAGGTAGAATGGTAGCCTTATGCAATGCAGATGTAGATGGAGACAGCGTTTAGTCTCGGAAGGCAGAATGGTAGCCTTATGCAATGCAGATGTAGATGAAGACAACGTTTAGTCTCAGAAGGTAGAATGGTAGCCTAATACAAGAAATAAAATAACAAATGACAGTAGAGTTTTCTTAGCTGATGGTAGATTACGGCATTGTCTTATGACCTCCCCCTCTATGCCTTGCGGTAATGATTCCTCTAGCATTACGGTCAAATTGAAGATTTCCATTACTGGGAGCATTGTGACGACAGAGCATTACCGGTGTGTGCTGATAGCAAATGTTGGCAAATGCAACAGTTTTGAGAAAAATGTTTGTTCCCTGGACGTATAGTATGTTTAAGGATTTTTCAATCCTAGTGCCTGCATCCTAAGAAAAATCGTGAGTTTTGTAAAGGGGAGGTTAGTTCGTATCCCCGCTGGCTTTTCTTGACCCGTTCGACTATGATCTGGTGATATCGTCTGTATCATTGGGGTAGCGTTGTTAAAGAAATCAGTTTCAATAATAAACATGCATGATTTTGTAAGAGTATGACATAAATGTATAATTCAAAATAGCTTTTAGATGAACTGACGACTGTGACGTAGCTCAGGACATTGAAACCTTTCCTTCTACGGAATTTTGAGGGTCCTCCTCAAAATTCTATCCCAGTTTGATGGGTTGACATATCTGGTTGTTGCTCATGCGGCGATCAACTAAAATTACTTTGGAATTTTGAGGGTCCTCCTTAAAATTCTGCCCTAGTTTCTAATTGTGGCGAGGAGGGGAAATGAAATTTTTATTGAATTGTGACCGAACCCACAGGGCTGCCTACGTATCCCCTCTTAAATGGGAATCAGGTCAGACATAGTTCAATTTACATCATACAAGGAAAGCTTAAAGATTACACATAGTAACGCTTGACTGCATCTGAATTGATCGTCTTTGGCCAGACTTCTCCGTCCATTTCTACATGTATGAGGGCTCGTCCTATCAAAACCCGGTGAACCATGTATGGACCCTGCTAGTTGGGAGAGAACTTCCCTTTGGCCTTATCTTGATGCGAAAAAATTTTCTTCAACACTAGCTACCCCGATGTGAACTATCTTGGCTTGACTCTTTTGTTGACGGCTTTGGACATTCTGTTCTAATAGAGTTGAGCATGACACACTGCATTCATTCTCTTTCCGTCTATAAGGGCTAGTTGCTCATAACATCTTTTTACCCACTCTGTATCGTCGAGCTCAGCTTCTTGTATTATCTTTAGGGAAGGAATTTCTACCTCAGCGGGAATGACAGCCTCTGTACCGTAAACCAGCATATAGGGGGTTGACTCGGTTGACGTGCGGACTATGGTGTGATATCCCAGTAGAGCAAATGATAACTTCTCATGCTACTGTCTATGCTTCTCTATCATTTTCCTTAATATCTCCTTGATATTCTTGTTGGCGGCTTCTACAGCTCCATTCATCCGAGGTCTATAGGCTGTGGAATTCTTGTGTTTGATCTTGAAAGTTTCACGCATAGCTTTCATCAAGTCGCTATTGAGGTTGGAGCCATTATCATTAGTGATTGACTCCGGAATTCCGAATCGACAAACAATGCGGTCGCGGACAAAGTCTGCCACGACTTTCTTAGTCACTGCATTGTAAGATGCTGCTACGACCTATTTGGTGAAATAGTCTATGGCTACTAGGATGAACCTGTGTCCGTTAGAAGCGGCAGGCTCAATTGGTCCACTAACGTCCATTCCCCAGGCGGCGAACGGCCACAGTGAGTTTGTTGCGTTAAGCTCATTTGGAGGTACCTTTATCATTTCTGCATGTATCTGACAGTGGTGGCATTTTCGGACATACTGGATGCGGTACGTTTCCACAGTCATCCAAAAATAACCAGCCCGGAGTATCTTCTTAGATAAGACAAAACCGTTCATATGTGGACCGCAGTTCCTAGCATGAATTTCCTCTAGTAGCTTGGATGCTTCCTTTGCATTGACACATCTTAATAATCCTAAATCAGGAGTCCTCCTACACAGGATTCCTCCGCTGCGAAAGAAGTTGTTAGACAATTATTGACACCCAATTTTTCCCTATATATTTTCAGTATGCCAAATACTTTCAAAATAGCATATATATTCATACTTAAGCATGTCCAAATGTTTTATCATTTTTTTCATAATTTTTAATGGTTTTTAAACTCATTGATTTCCCTTTTTCATCCATAAAATCCTAATAATTATCTCCAAAATTATTTTTTTTGGTAATTCAACTATTGTATTTTTCATAATTGTGCCAAAATATGGAGAAGGCAATTTTTACATATTTTTACAATTTTATTTAGTATTTTTTTAAAAAAAGCTAATTACATATAATTACAATATTATCCTTTTTAAGATTTAATTGTGTTTTATATTCATAAAATTAAGCCCTATATTTTTAAATTTTTATTTACATGATGTGAATCATTTTAGTGTTTTAAATTTATTTTCAAAAATTTATTTACTACTTTTTATAATTTAAATGGAAAAAAATTGGCTATTTAAATAACAACCCATTTGCATTTAATTTTTAGCCTAAATTTAATCCCAAATCAAACCTAATTTCTTCCACCCAATTTTAATTAATTCTGACCAGAATCCAATTTCATAAACCAACCCACCTACCCATTCTAATCTAGGCCGTTGATCATTCAGATCAACGACCACTATTACACCTTGCCTTAATTAATACCAAACTACCTCCTAAACCCTTTTCATTTGTTACCACCCGCCGCCCTTGAATCCCTCCCCTCTTAATTCTCTCTACAGCCTCATATAAACTCTAGCCGCCGCCACCCAATTCCACCATAATTCCTTTCAATCCCTGCCTAATCCACAGACTCCCTTGGTCGTGCAAGATGTATATCGGCCTCTTTCATCTTCTGGTGGCTTGTTTGTGTGATTTCATGGACAAATCTCGAAGAGATCTGGTCCAGTCCTTGCTTGACTTTGATCTCTGGTCCTTTTCTGGCTATCCATGGCTGTTCAAGTCAGGTCCTTGACTTTTATGGCTAGATCGGTTCTGGGTTCTTTGAAACCCTAGCTCTAAGTGATGTTCGATTTTTCTTTCAGATCTATCTTAGATCTGTGCATGTTATGACCTTCTTTATGTTTTCTCAAAGGTCTCCGATTTTCTTTCAAAGTAACTCTTCATTTTGAAATTAGGGTTTCTTAAACTTTTCTCCAATTTTTAGTGTGTTCTTATGATTTTACTATGTTTGTCCATGTTTGCTGCTACCTGGTTCATCATGCTAAAAGCCCTAAGTGTTTGGGCTCTACATGGGTTTCTGAAACTCTTTTGGTTTATTGTATATGCATGTTTGGTTCAATTAATTCTTTGCGTTTGAATCTTTTTGTCTTGTTTGACTTATCTGATTCGGAGTTCTTGCCATCTTTTAAACTCGACTATTGTTGAAACCCTAATTTCTTAAATAGTTTTCCTCACGTGTTACTGTGAGATCTTTACTTATTTCTGACTCTCTTTACCTGTTGGACTTGTTTCTTCATTTTGGGCTCTACGTGTGAGCTTTGACTATTTGACTTTACTGAGCCTTAGCCTACTCTTGTTATTGTTGCACGTTTGTATGTAAATAGTTATTTCTTTTGCCAACGCGTTTTGCCTTGCATAACTGATATTTCCGTTCGTTCTATTTATATGTCAAGGTGCAGAATCATGATTTTTTCTTGATCGATTCTGATTCCCTTAATATTGCGATTGATTGCAAAGGTTTCCCTTATAAACCCTAATTTTTACTCATTTTATTTAAGTTAATTGATTCCCCCTCCTTTAATTACTGTGATGATTTACCTTGCTGAATTATTTTCCAAAACTAAGCATATTTTGTACTTAGACTCAATGATTTACTTCATACTTTTTACTTCCCCCTTGTATGGCAAGAATCAATTTGTCTCAAACTGATTTGTTTCCTTAATTAACACTGTTAGTATCCGTTTGAGCAGTAATCCCTTAATTAAAGGGGAGTACTTGTGTTAATCGATTCTGACTGTGGTTATTTCCATGTTTGAGTTGAAACTTTATTTGTTACCTTATTCTTCACTCGTTTTCAAAGCTATAAATATCGTACCCTCTTTTCTTTCAAACACACGAACAATCTGAGTTCAGAACACACACTTACACTCAAAAACTCTCTCTTTTTTTTTTACTACTACTTGTGCTACTGCTTTGTCTAGCCGGCTGAAAGTTAAGGCTAGACTATGGAATCCTTCTTATTCTTCCTTGCTGCACTTTGCTTCTTTACTGGTATGTCCTAGTTGATTTTTAAGCCTCAACAACAACATGTTTCTTTAATTGTTTCAATTTCATTTATTCTTGTCTACTACTGTTTATGGTTCTGCAGTCAAGTTACATTCACTAGCATGCTGTAACATGTTCCCTCCTTCTTAGATTAATGCTTCCTCTATGTGTGTTTTGAAGCATACCGCTGTCTTATGAAGCCCAAACCCCATATCCCCTCTATGTGTTTGTGTTCCTTTGGTTGGTTTATGGTCATACCAGCATCAGCTATTACTGCACATGACCAAAACAGACCCCTACTGGGATTATGTGCTTACAGACAATGTATCCCCAAAATCCCTTGACCCCTCTTGTATGACTACTGATTCTGTGTAGTTTTGAGTTTTACTAGTACAAGCTAGTTTCTATCACCTATGCCACTAATTGCTTTCAAAATGGACTATCAGTCCAACTTTTTAATAAATCTCTTTCAACATGTGTTCTGCACTTCCACTATACTCTTAGAATCTAGGTTCTGCCCCTTTTGTGTGAGTCTTACCTTAGGACCCTTGAGTTCCCTCTGAACTTGGACGCATGAGGGCTGGCCTTTCCATACTGCACTCACTCTGCTTGGTTATGCAAGTCTGGGTGTGAGCACTGCCCGAGATCCCTCGAGGTCCTTAGGGAACTTTGACGCACCCAGTTATGAGAGAGGCTTTAAAATATTGGCACTGAAGTGGTTCATTACATAACTTAGAGAGGAAGTCAAGATCAAGCTTCCTTTGGTTGTAATTTCTTATTTCTGCACTTTTTTTGTAATTCAATCATTTGGCCTGTAATAATTTGTAAACGGTATTGGGGTAATTAGTGAAAAGGGTAGGCAGTTGTGTATTGTGGGGGAATTGGGTAGATAACATGCTTATAGGGTCTATTTTGCTTCAAATATGGTCTGTTAGATAACATTTCTATAGGATCTGCTCTGGTTTAAAATAAATTTTGCTTGTTTTACTTTCACACAATTAGAAATCATGTCTATGAGATCTAAATGGTTTTATAATTAGATATCATGCCTATAGGATATAAAGTAATTGAAGTTTAATTTTTATTACAACATGTATCCAGACTCATTTCCCCTTAGAAATCCTACCTATAAGTCCAAAGTCAGCTTTTAATACTTAGATACCATGCCTATAGGATCCAAATAGCTATAATATAAATCATGACTGTAGAATTTAAAATCAGTCCCGTTGGAGATGCCGTTTAGTTCACGTCGTGTACTCTGAATTGGATTAGTTAATTAATCTGCCACTTCTTTAATAAGTTTTTTTTGAAACACTGCCTTGACTTAATACCATTAGAAAGCATGCCAATAGGATCTCTAGTCGTCTGTTTGAACTTAATAACTGCTCTACTGCCTTTCTTAATCAATATAGATATCATGTTCATAGGACATCACTATTGCGCCTAGGCAAGACTTAGGTAATAATAAACACTGGAACCGCCCCTATTTAATTATCAACTGCTACAAATAGTAGACAGGCTTAATTTGGACTTTTTTTCTGAGTTATATAATGAATCTGGTTCTGACTCAAACTCCCTGCTTTAGGATTTAAAATTCAGACCCGAACTGTGTTTAAGTCATGCTGTTTATATGCACTATTTGCGGAGGTATACATGAGCCTTTTAATTGTTTATATGTTTCCCCTCTAAATGCAATTCTACTTGTTTTTTTGTATGTCGCCTTAGCATTTTACCTTTAAACCTAAGAGTCATCTTAGAACCCCCTCCTTATAGGAATAGTAGTCCTAAAATTCCTCCGAGACTTATAGGAATGGGACGGGTAACAACATGCAATAGAGGTCGAGACCAATCCTCGCTTTAATACCTTCACGGGGTGGGAAGGGTAGATATGGATATGATGATCCGTATGTTAATACCACATGTAGCCCCTCTTTTGAGGAGTTATTACCGGTTGTTGCGTTGATATGATCCATATTACAAACAAACCTAGGACCTCTTTACATTCATCAGCATGCTTATATTATAACTCTTTTTCAAAACCTCGCTTTTATTGTTTTTTTAACAAACACTTGTCTATTTAGATTTAAAAATACCCTATTGTTTGATACTTATCTGATTACTTGCTAATTGCACAAATTCACAAAAAACTATCTGGCCAGGGACTACGCTAGTGGATCCTGAGGGGTGCCTAACACATTTCCCTTGGGATAATTTCAAGCCCTTACCCTATCTTTGGTTACCAAACATAGTTGTAGTTGAATCCCATAGGTGCCCTAACGCACCATAAAATTGTTAGGTGGCGACTCTTCAAAATTGCAAAACCTCTTTCCTAAAAGGAAAGAGTTGTCCCGACCGAAAGTCATAAACCTGATTTGCAAGAGAAAAAGGGGACGTGACAGCAATCTCCAAAGTGTGCATTTCCAAGTAGGATTTACAAGCTCTGGGTACTCTCTTTTTTCCAGATATTCCTTAATATCATGAAATCAAGGCTTTCCGTCTGTTTCTTCCTCAACATGGGCATAGTAAGCTGGCTGATTTTGGATTTTCACTGGAATAAGATCAATGAAATACTTCTGTGGATGTTGTATCATATATCATAGGGTAGCCAATGCATCGACGAACTCATTCTAGATTCTGGGGACATGTTGGAATTTTGTCTTTGTGAACCTCATTCTCAATACCTGTACGTGGTGTAGATATGGGAGTATCTTGGAATTCTTGGTTGCCTATTCTCCTCGTACCTAATGTATAAGTAAGTCCGAATCTCCAATAACTAATAGCTCTTGAACGTTCATGTCAATAGCCATTTTGAGCCCTAAGATGCAGGCTTCATACTCGGCCATATTGTTGGTGCAGGGGAATCTGAGTTTGGCAAACACTAGGTAATGCTGACCAGTTTCTGATATTAGGACTGCTCCAATGCCAACGCCTTTGAAGTTTGTTGCTCCATAAAAAACATTCTCCAAGCGTCATAGGATTCCGCAATATTTTCTTCTATGAATGATACCTCTTCATCAAGAAAATACATTTTCAAGGGTTCGTATTCTCCATTCATGGGGTTTTCCGCAAGGTGGTCTGCCAATGCATGTCCCTTGACTGCTTTCTTAGTTACGTAAATAATGTCGAACTCACTCAATAAGATTTGCCACTTGGCTAGCTTGCTAGTTTGCATGGGCTTCTAAAAGATGTACTTAAAGGGATCCATTCTCGATATAAGATATGTAGTATAGGCATAGAAGTAATGTCTCAGCTTCTGAGCTACCCAAGTCAAAGCACAATAGGTGCATTCTAATAGAGAATATCGGGCGTCGTACGGGATGGACTTCTTGTTGAGATAATAAATGGCTTGCTCCTTCCTTCCTGTTTTATCATGCTACCCCAGAATACAGCTGAAAGCTCCATATAACACTGCAAGGTAGAGTGATAAGGGTCTACCTGGCTCAGGCAGGACTAAGAATGGTGGTGTTGACATGTACTCCTTGATTTTGTCGAAGGTCGTTTGGCAGTCATTGGTCCATTTGGTGGCGGCATCCCTCTTTAACATTTTGAAAATCGACTCATAGATAACTATAGACTGTGCTATGAATCGGCTGATATAGTTAAGCCTTCCCAAGAAACTCATCACATAATTCTTGTTCCTTGGCGGTGGTAGTTATTGAATGGCTTTGACCTTCGATGGATCCAGTTCTATTCCTCGCGGCTCACAATAAATCCAAGCAATTTTCCAGCAGGAACCCCAAATGCACACTTCGCGAGATTTAATTTCAAGTCATATTTTTGTAGTCTATTAAAGAACTTCCTCAGGTCTTTTATGTGGTCAGTGGCCTTTTTGGACTTGATAATAACATCATCCATATATACCTCGATCTCCTTGTGTATCATATCATGGAAGATGGTAGTCATGGCCCTCATATAGGTGGCCCCGACATTCTTCAGGACGAATGGCATCATCTTGTAATAGTACACTCCCCATGGTGTAACGAAAACAGTTTTCTAAGCATCTTCCCCATTCATCCAGATCTGATGATAACCAGTGAAGCAATCTACGAATGACTGTAGCTCACGCTTGATGCAATTGTCAATCAGGATGTGTATATTTGGCAAAGGGAAGTCATCCTTCGGATTAGCCCGTTGATATCCCGGTAGTCGACATAGACTCTGAATCTCCCATCATTTTTTGGCACTGGAAAAATGTTGGCTAACCACGTCGGGTATTCTACTACCCTAAGAACCTTAGCGTTGATCTGCTTGGTGACTTTTTCCTTGATTTTCAAGCTCATATCAGGCTTGAACTTTTTGAGCTTTCACTTTATTGGCGGACACATTAGATTGGTTGGTAGTTTGTGAGCCACAATAGACGTACTCAAACCAGTCATGTCATTATACGACCAAGCGAATATGTCCTTATTCTCCTTTAGAAACTATGTGTATTCTTTCTTCTCTGATGACAACAGGTGAATGCTAATTCGCGTTTCCTTGACGTTTATCTCCTAGGTTGACAATTTCGATCTCGTCCAGGTTGGACTTAGGTCTGTTCTTAAAATTTTCAACTTCTTTGATAATCTCGTTAGGTATGTCATCTTCCACTAAATCCATGTCCATCTACTGTGTTGTCACATCGCATATCACAGTCATTGGTTCATCAAGACAAGTAATAGTAATGTTATATAGGTAAAGTAATGATAGAAAATGATAGCAATAAATATTAATTCATAAGAAAAATAAAAATGCTTTTGATAAATTGAATAATTATTTTGAACTTTGAATATCTTATTGTGGGAATTGAAAAATGCGAAAAGAATATCATTTAGTAAATAAAACAGTGAATAATGCTTGTTTTAGACTAGCTACCCCAAGGTTCGACGAGATTTGGTTGTCTTGATGGTCCAATTCTTGAGATGTGCCCCTCTGCTCACAGCCTGTATGGAAGGGCCTTCCTCCCCCTCCTCCTCAAGAATAACGCAACAGTCCATACCACTGTCCTCTAGAAATATGTTCTTTACTACTGCAAGTGCTTCTTCTTTATCTGGCCCATAAATAATGGCGGCCTTTTGGAAGGTCTGCTCCATATGCGATATTGGTTGCTCTAATAGGCAGTAAGGACTGTGCCATTGTGGCGACAAGCTATTGAATTCTTCCCAGGTGTATTCATATCCCAAACCGAAGGTAGTGCCATGTTTCTTGAGTTTTATGGGTTTAGAGATTCCCTAGAGGTTCTTGCCGATCACTTTGCCAGGCTCGTACCCACTCCAACTCAGTATACTCTCAAATTTTCTATCCCACTATTTGTCTTTGTCGATAGCATTGACCCATTCAACGAGGTGGGAAGTTTCCCCACCAAGCTTCCTTCTTCCTTCAATCACCGAAATAGTCTAGCGACTGTATATAGGGTTGTTACCGTCCCCATAAATGATCACTTCCTAGTAATTCCATTCGAACTTTACTGCCTGATGCAGTGTTGACGCTACGGCCCAAGTAGTATGGATCCATGGTCGTCCCAGCAGCAAGTTGTAAGATGCTGGTACATCTATTACCTAGAAATAAACCTTGAACCAGGTGGGTCCCATCTACAGGCATAGACTAATCTCATCAATGGTGGACCTCTGAGAACTATCGAAAGCTTTCACATTGATTGCTCCATCCTTAATCTCATGCAGCCTTTTACCCAACTTTTTGAGCTTTATTAGCGGACAAATATTAAGATTGGACACTCCATCTATCAGGATTCTAGTGATGAAATAATCTATGCATTACACGGTGATGTGCAGCGCTTTGTTGTTCCCCAGCCCTTCAGGTGTCAGCTCGTCCTCATGAAAGGTGATCTTATGGCTTTCCAGCACTTGTCCTGCTATATTAGCTATTTCCCTGCTAGTGATGTTATTTGGTACGTATGATTCATTCAGCACATTCAACAAAGCATTCATGTGCATCATAGAATTTTACAGCAAAAAGAGAATGGATATTTGTGTTGGCGTCTTGTTCAACTGGTCGACGACCGAATACTCCTTGGTATGTACTTTCCTCCAAATGTTGTTCGGACCTATCTTAATGAGGGGTGGCCAATTGGAGGACTGCTTGCTTGATTCAGCTAGATGTTCAGGAGTATAGACTTTACTAGTTCTTATCATACCCTGTGTTGCGACAGTTTCTTCAGTCCTGACCTTGCCCTTCCTTCTCACCTCGGTTATATAGTCCTAGGGTACAGAATTCATATAGAAGGGTGGTGTGGTTGATATCACCACTGGGATCGGCGCGGCTATCCTTACTTTGAATGGAATATGTGCCTTGGGTGGCAACACTATAACCTCAAATGGTGCGGGTGCATTTGTCGGAGACATGAATTCAACCTCAATTTGTACCAGTGTCTTTGCAGGTGGCATTGCTTCAAACTCAAGAGGTATAGACATATTCACCTCAGCGTCCTCAGACAGTTGGACCTGAACTATGATTGGATTGAGAGTAATTTTTGGTTTCTTTGGGTCATCACCTTCTGCGATCAACCCAATCGATCCCTCAGGATCCCAGTCTTCTTCTACTTCAATCATGTTGATACTTCTACCCTTATGGTCTGGCAGAGGATTGTTGCGGATGTTTGGAGCGGGTTCCTTTGCCACAATGATCTTGTTATCAATCAGAGATTGTATCATATCTTTCAAAGAGCGGCATTCATCGATGGTATGCCCTATCATGCCGGAGTGGTATGCACATGACTTGTTTAGGTTAACCCATTGGGAAGGATTCTCAAGGGTTCCAGCAGGTATGGAGGTGACATAACCAGCAGCTTTGAGCTTCTTATACAACTGGTCGATGGGTTCAGCGATGACGGTATATTATTTTGGAGGTCTGCGATCAAAATTAGGTCAAGGTCTTAGGAGGTTTTGGAATGCAGTGGGTGATTGATAATGGGATGGTTGAGAATTATAAGTGTGGTAGACATGATTGGGTTGGAAGTATCTGTGTGAAGTAGTTTGATACGTAGGGGTGGAGATGATTGATAAGTTGGTGGCGGAGCTTGGTACGAGGGTGAGGGTGCTTGGTAATTTAGGGTTAGCTGGTATGTGAGTGGAGGTGTTGGGTAAGTTTGGCATTTGAGGGGATACTTGATCCTCTGTGCAACCATCACGGCCCCCACGTCCCTTTTCTTGGACACGCCACCGAACTGTACAGCCTTATTCATAGCTTGCAAGGCTTCAAAATTTGTGACCATACCACTTTTAATACCCTCTTCAATTCTTTCACCTATTTTTGATAATGTCGGTGAACTTGTGGTTCTCAATCATCATCAACCTCTCATAGTACTGCGGGTCCTGAGCCCGGACAAAGAATTTATTCATTTGCTCCTCTTCTAAGGCGGGTCTGACCTTAGTAGCTTCATACCTTCAGTGAGTAGCATACTCGTGAAATGTCTCACTGGGCTTCTTCTTCAAATTATGGATATAGAACAAGTCTGGTGCGCTCTCTGTATTAATCTAGAATCTGTCCATAAAGTCAGATGCCATGCTCCCCACCTTGACCACTTCTTGGGATCTTGGCTGATGTTCCAAGACAATGCATCTCATTTCAAACTCATCATTAACAGCTTCATACGGATCCTTTCATCCTTCCCTACTCCAACCAGCTTGTCGCAATAGGTCTTCAGTTGGACCCTTGGATCACCCATGCCATTAAATATTTTGAACTTAGGAGGTTTTTACCCCTCAGGCAGTTCGACATCAAGTTGTATGAAAAGGTCCTCATAGTTCATCCCCTCGATTCTTTTGCTTCCCTCGATGCCCTAAATCTGGCTGGTCAGTTTCTTAAGTTCCTCGGCCAAGTTCCTAATAAGCAAATCCTTTTCATCAGACTCAGGTGTGTATAAGATGGTTTGGGTGGAGTGTGGAATGGTCTCTATGTAGATAGGATTGTTATGGTGGCCTGGTGCATATTTATGGAGATGGTCATTTATGGAGTTCTGAGGCTCTAGGATGAGCAGTGGAGTGTTGTTCGGGGTATAGCAGGCGCTAAATTGGTTCTTTGGTGGAGCAGCATGATAGTGAGGTGCAGGATGATTATTCTGTTTTGGGATATTTCGAGGAGGTGTAGGGTTTTGAGTGGTGGGGAAGTTGACATCTGGGGTATTAAGGGAAAATGACAGGTTTTCCAGATTTCGAACCTGATCGAGCTCTTCCTAGAATTTCAACAGTTTCTGTTCAAGCTGTGACACATTCTCATTAGGAACCCGAATACCCTGGCCATCAGTGGCCTCTACCCGTTTAGTTGTGTTCTCCTTCCTGATGTTGTTTAAATCTTCCATTTTATTCTTTCCTTTAGAGGGACTAAGAGGAAGAGTGGGTGGAGGGCCCCTGGATCTCCAATTTAGGGGTAATGATATAGGAAGGGCGCAACCACTCATCAGGCGTTGCTATAGTATTTTATTTGGTACGAGTGGAGTATGATGTTGAGCATGATTATGCAACAATTAGAAGCATGTTTTCATGTATTTGAACGTTAAGAAAGCAATAAATACAGCAGTTTTATAATTTAAAACGGTTATAAAGGAAGGAAACAAGAAAGATATGTCAGTTGCTTTTGAAGAAGAAATTAAACGCTTAAAGGAATTAAACAAATAATTGCTCAAAGGGGATACAGATTCACAAAAATGGTCGGAAATGGTAAATGCCTAAAATTCCCTAGCAGAGTCGCCATGCTGTCGCGCCCCCTTTTCTCGCGAAGTCGGGTTCAAGACATTTTTGGTTGAGACAACTCGTTCCTTTTGGGAAAGGGGTTAGCATTTTTGAAAAGTCGTCTCCTAATGATTTAAGGTGCATTAGGGCACCTATAGGGTTCATTTATAACTACGTTTGGTAACTAGAGACAAGGTAAGGGCTTGAAATTATCCTAAGGGGAAGGTGTTAGGTACCCCTCAGGATCCACTAGTGTGGTTCCCGGCCAAACATTATGGATTTGTACAATTAGCAAATAAACAAGTATGGCTTAAATAGTAGGGGTTTTAAGTTTAAGTACACAGATGTTTGAAAAAACAGTTAATGAAAAGCTAGATTTAAAATTTTAAAAAAAGTACAATCTAAACATATTTGTGAATGTAAAGGGATATCCTAGGTTGGTTAGCCTATAAGATCACATCAATACAATGCCCGGTAATCACTCTTAGAAAGGGGCTACGCATGGCATTAGCGCACCGGTCATCATATCCATATCTACACTTTCTAGTCCCGTAAAGGTAATTAAAGCGAGGGTTGGTCTCAACCCCTATTGCATGTTGTTACCCGTCCCTTCCTATCAGTCCCAGAGGAATTTAGGACTCCTATCCTATAAAAGAGGGGTTCTAGGCAGACCCTCAAGTTTAAAGGTAAAATACTAAGTGTCAGGAAAGAACAAATAGGACTTTAGAAAATAAGGCAGGAAAGAAGCAATTAGTGGCTCAGGTTTTCCTCCACAGATAATGCATGTGAACAGCATGACCCATACACAATTAAGGTCAAAATTCATATCCTAAGTATGGTGTCTAAGTGAGATTTATTACATAACTCAAAGAGGAAGTCCTAATCAGACTTGCCTACTGATTAGCTTGTTAACCATTAAGTAGTAAACACAAAAAAATAGTTTCCAGTTTTATAGAGGTTGATTACCTAAGGCTTGCCTAGGCACACAACAATTACGAGAATTATTAAAACAGTTTAGAAGTTATTTTTACCTAAAGCATGATGTTCTAAATGTTGCAAAGATATATAGGGATTACGACCAATTTCACTTAAACAAGCTAATCAAACGCGAAACTATTTATGTCCTTTTCATGCATCAGTAGTTTAACTAGGTGTGACTGGGCGAGTGTGAACGATCTCCTAAAACAGGGTATCTAACATGCACATATAAAAATGAAGAATGATTACAGGATATACAGAATTCCTAAAGCATGATTTCTAAATGCCCAAAAAGCTACAACATGATTTCGGAACGTGCATGAGCAACAGTTTTGTGTTAATGCTGTTATTTAGCCTAAAGCAGGATTTCTAAGTGATAAAATAATGTCAAATGAGATGCTAAAATAGTAAACCTACGAACATGGTATCTAATGCATGACATGCTTTGAATGTATAGGTCTTAGACATGGATTCTAATGCGCATATAGGAAATGTAAACCTAAGGCATGGTTTCTACCCATTGATGTTGATAACATATATAACTACGCTCCCTTTTTCACTAGCCAATCCCAATATTCGTTTATAACAAATTATCACAAACCAATATCAAAATGAATTACATAAGTATAGAAAGAAAATAAGAAGTTACATATAGAGAGCCTGAAAACAGGCCCATATTTCGGGTGTGTCAGAGTTCCCTGAGAACCTCAAGGGATCCCAGATAGTGCTTACACCCAAATTTCATAGCCAAGATAGAGTAAGTGTAGTGTGGAAAGGCCAGCTTTTGTGTGTCCAAGTTCAGAGGGAGCTCAAGGGTCCCAATGAGAGGCTCACATAAAAGGGGCAGAACATAGTGGTCTAAGAGTAGAGTGAGAGTGCTTGACATAGTTTTGAAAAGATTCAAGCAGGAAAACAATTTGAAAAGAGACTTGTTGAAATAGTTTTGTAAAAACAATAGGGGATATTATTCAATAGGACAATTTTCAAAAAAAAGTAGAGTAACAAGCAACAATCCAGACACAGCACCCAAAACAGGTCCATATATAACCAAGGAACACGGGACTAAGGCAGGTTCAGCAACCACAAACAGGGGTAGTGGGATTTGGGAACATATAGGTCACATAGGTAAACACATAGTTGCAGGAGCACTTAAGTATTGAATCAGCAACATGCTAAGGGGTTAGGGAACTTCATAATTAACATATAATCTTATAACTTAAGGATAGCCAACTACTTTACATAGAGAGGTTCATGCAAGAAATAAGAGAAACATAAGTAAGGAAGAGCCACATTGGGGTGTACTAGGAGGGGATAACATTTCATAAACATGATGAGTCTAAGGGAAGGGACACATTCAGAAACATGCAGTAAAGTGACGAAGTAAAAATATTAGTTGCAAGTTGAACAACAAAACCATAAGTGGAAATATACTAGAAACAGCATGAATTGAAGTAGTAAAAGAAGCATATTATTTTTGAAACTTGAATTGAAATTAGAACATAGCAGTAACGAGAGTAAAACCAAGGTGAAGAACATGAGAGTGTAATAATTAGCCTTGGCTTGCATCCGGCTAATTTAGTAACAACAGCAAGTAATAAAAGAAAGCAGAAGAGATTTTGAGTGTATGAGAGATGTGAACTAATGTGAGTTCGTGTGTTCTGTTATTGAAAAGCACGGTACTTATAGTTTGAAAACATATAGAAACCAAGGCAAGAATCAAAGTTCAGCAAGAATTATGGGACTAGGTATCAATTAGTATAAAATCAGTATAAGTACTCCCTTAATTAAAGGAGAACTTCAAACTGTAAAGACAAATAAGGAGGGGATCATATGGGACTGGAATTTAACACAATAAGGAAATAATTTCAGCATAGTGCAAGTATAGAACATGTAATTAAGGCTAAGTACATAATATTCCAATTAAGGAAATAACATAAGAGTCAGTTGACAATATAGTCGACCATAAAATAAGGCAAGAAGAATAACTTAGAGGTTGAAAATCAGTGGAGAATATCACAAGAGATTAGTGAGGGATATCAATCACAGGGAGTCAAAGATTTTGATGGACAATAGTAATGATTTATAAAACTCTATAAACAAATAGAATAAACACATAATAAGCAAGAAGAGGCAAAAAATCAGAAACCCTAATAGAACAGTAGGGTAAAAATCACGCAAAGTCAAGGATTCGCATAGAACATAGTACTGATTAGAGGAATTAACAGAATAAACATAATATAGGCGGAAGAACCAAAAATTAGAAACCTTAATGAGAATAATAGGGTAAAATCACAGAAACACAGAACGTATTCATGAATAACAGACGTGCGAATAAATCAAACGAACAAATAGGCAAAGACAGTTCTCAAAACCCAAGATTAAGACCAAGATAATTAACGTTTCAACATAATTAATCAGGTAAAAGGAAAACTCGAATAAAAAATTTAAACATAGTAAAAATGATCGAATAATACTAAAAATCATAGGAAAAGTCATTTTGAAAAGGGGTTAAGAAACCCAAGTTTGAAGATGAAAAGGCGTTTTGAAAAAACGGAGAGATTATCATGGAAAATAGCAAATATAACTCAAAATACACTCAGATCTATGGTGAATCTGAAGAGTCAAGAGATGAGTTAGGGTTTCAGAGGGAGATAACCCGGAGGTAAAGATATTCCAACCTAGAAACCATGGGTCTAGCCAGAAAATATAAAGATAATACTCGGACAGACCAAGATTGGCCTAGGAATGACATGATTAACCATGGGGTGAGTTGAACCGCCTCTGTTTCCTTGAGGACCTTCGAGTAGCAAGAATACAACATGGGGGGAGCCATGGAGGCTAGGGGTGGTGGCGAAACCACCATAGATACCGACGAGCCAACGATCGGCGAGTAGGATCCGTGGTTATGCAGAGAGCTTGGGAGAGAGTGAGAGAGAATGAGAGGGTGTGTAGACGGAGAGTGATGAGAGAATGGGGGTTTGTGGAGTAGGTATTTAGGGTTAATTAGGGTAAGAGAAGATCTGATCCGTTAATCAAAATCGATCGGCGGTCCAGAATAAACAAGACGTTGGGTCGGGTGGAATTAATGGATTGGGCCTGGTATTTGGGCTATTTTAATTGGTTTTGGGGTCTGGTTTAATTGTCTAGACTTGAAATGGGAATTGTCTATTTGTTAAATAACCAATTTGAATTAAGTAAAACAATTTATAAAAATAGCTGATAATTGTAAAAAATGAATTTTGTGCATGGAAGTAGTGAAAAATGATTACTCGGTATTTTAAAAATATAAATGATTAATTTTAGATAAAAAATAGTGTAAAACAATATGATTGGGCTATAATCACAAAGTTGTTGCAATTGTAGCCAAACGATGCCAATTTGGTTAATTATGAAATAATTTGGTTTAAATAGGACCATAAATAATAAATTAAATCAAGAAATACCTTTGAAATCGCTTGTGATGCAATTATGTAATTATTTATTGTAAATAAAATGCTAGGTAAATTAATAAAATATAGAAAAATTATGGAAAAATTCAATTGCTATTTGATGCATGATTTTGAAGGTATATATGCAATTTTAAAAATATTTTGAGAAAAAATTGAGTATCAACAACGACCTCATCTAAAAAAACTCGCCAATACCTGTGATAAAGGAATCAGGTCGCACGAACAAAGATATTCTTAATGAGGAAAGAAACATTATGGCACCTACCGTGATGTTTCGCTTCCCACTTGCCCTTCGACAAGTCCCGCCATTTGTGTTTGTCATATGGTGAAGTAGCAGCCAGTTTGCGAACCTAGTCCTCGAGGTCAAGGATTGCATTCGGCATCTAGGGAACCACTGCAGAGAGGGGAAAGGAGTAACTACACACGGCGCCAAATTATCTATCAAAATAGTTCGAGACTCTTTTGGTAACTTCATTATCGATAATAAAAAAAGTAAATCTTAGCCAAGCATAATTAGCTTCAGAACTAAAAGTGTATAGCGAAATAGTCAATGAAAATTAGAATATTCTAGATTTATTGACGTTACAATCTCATCTTTGATAAGAAGAAAAAAAATGAGTTTATATCCTTCACAAAGAAACTGTAAGAGAAAGAATAAAGAGGAAAAGTCCAGGCCCCCTTTTCCCGAGAATTCCCCTTCTATATATAGTTCTTGGAACTTTGCTGTGTTCTTTGACCAACGTGCTCTCACACAACGGTCTTTTTCATTATTATTCAAGTACCGTTCTTACTTTACATACACTGTATTTGACTCCGTGGTTGGTCGTGGTGCTTTTCGCTGTTTTGCCACCTGAGCGAGATCCCAGCTTCGTTGACTACTACGCTTAGATTTTGACCTATACAATACCAATAACACATTAGAATATAATGCAATCAACTAGCCCAGTGGAAGTACCTTTGTAGAGGAAGAAATAATAAATGATGAAGAGATTTGAGGACGAAGCAGTGAAACGTAAAACCTAAAACCTAAAATATATTTTGGGTTTGTGATATACTTTTGGACTTTAGAGAAACGGTCATGGCTTTAAATAGTGACTTTTGGACTCTCCACATCTAGTAACAGTTCCTCAATTACTAATGAATTTTGGAATTAAATGAATAAAATGAGTGAGAAATGCAAGTAAAATGAGGGAAAAATAAATTTCAGGTGACTTTCGCGATGAGGTGCAATACAGAGAATTTATGAAGTAACTTTTAAACTTCTAAAACTTAAGTTGGATGAAGAGAATAAAGTAAAAAAAATTCAAAAAACGAGATAAAAGATAAATAGGATTCTTGGCTTATGAGAGGTGTGTGAGCACGTGATTTTTAACCCAAGTAAAAGAATTCCAAAATCAAAATAAATAATTTTTGTTACAATAATTTATGACTCGTGTGAGATACCAGTGTTGGTAAATTGGATGAACAAGGATAAAAGGGGGAATTAATTAGGAAAATGTCA
>MU708139.1:7835-32303 GCA_026770625.1 Nicotiana glauca
ATGTCGCGCCTCTCTAGAAGATGCTCTCAATTTCAGTCTTCCTCTCTAAATCTCCTTACACACCATTGGAGCTCTTCTCAAGCTTAATTGTTCATTTGCTCTGATAACTTTTGATATGGTATTAGAGCACGATTGATCCTATGCGTATAAGATTGGTGTAGATCATCGATAGCTCGATCTGCACATAGCAATTGCATGTAATTCTTCTCTTCACAAAAAATTAGGGTTCTTACATCTCTGTTTCTCTATTCCTCTTTTTATTTCAAATACTGTTGATCGAGTATCTCTCATGGCTAATGATGAGGAAATCGAACACATCGATGTGGACTCAAGCAAGGAGTCCACTATTGACTCAAACAGTCCATGCATCCATCGGATAATCCTAGTGCAATATTGGTACCAATCCTTTCAATGGGATTGGATACAGAGCTTGGAGACAAAATGTGCTTTGAGCACTGTCAGTTAAAAACAAACTAGGTTTCATTAATGGTGATTGTAAGAAACCAGATCTAGAGACTCAAAAAAAGACTATGGAAGAGGTGTGACGATATTGTCACCTCATGGATTTTGAATTCCTTGGGGAAAGAAATTGCTGGTAGTGTGGAGTATGTCAATGATTCTGTCGAATTGCAGAAGGAGCTGGAGGATCGCTATGATCAAACGAATGGTGCAAAAATGTACCAAATTCAAAAGGAGATAAATGATTTGTCGTAGGAAACACTAGAAAATACTGGCTACTATACCAGGATGAAGAATTTGTGGGAAGAATTCAACACCTTAAGGGCAAAAACACAATGCAGTTGCAATTGTACTTGTGGATCCAAGGAGAACATGCATACAACTGAACAAGATAGACGATTGATCCAGTTCCTTATGAGACTTAATAAAGTGTACAGTGTGGTAAGAGAAAGCATTCTCATGATAAATTCCTTGCCATCCTTGGCCGAAGCCTTCTCTTTGCTAATTCAAGAGGAGAAACAAAGAGAGATCAAACCTAATAACTAACTGATGTTTGAATTCAAACAGCCTACTTTCAAGACCAACTATAACTAATGAAACAACTATACATCTAATAGTAGGCCTCGTCCGGTGTGCGAGCATTTTAGAAAGCTAGGACATACCAAAGGTAAATGCTATAAACTCCATGGGTATCCTCAAGGCTTCCAGAACTCAAATCAGCCTTTTCAAAGTAATAATTAGAAGTTTCAAGGAGCTAAAAAGAACTTCCAAAATCCCAATCAAGGTTTCAAGTTCAATAGAGGAAAAAGAATAGTAGAAAATGCACATGATCCTCCAACTGACATGATAACTAGTAATGGATAAGGGTGTGAGCACCATAAGGAGAGTCGGGGAATGAGTTTCACCAAAGAACAATATGGTCAACTCATGAGCTTCCTGCAGCACTTCCAAACCAGCAGTGAAGGGGAGAATTCCAACAATGTGAATCTGAGCTCTGGAGCTGCAAACTTTGCAGGTATTGTAGTATGTACTTCTTCAGTTAACTTTGGAAAATTGTTATGTATGTTCTTTAAATCTAAGACTGATACATGGATATTAGATTAAGGGGACTCAAATCATATGACCTTCAATAGATCCTTTGGAAGTGTGAAGCTTGCACCTAAGATTGTGTTGCACAAAGTTATTTTTGTTCCTTCCTTCAAATACAATATCATTTCTATTCATTTGCTGGCCTTAAATCTCAGAGGAATTGCATTCTTCACTGATGGTGTTTGAATTTTGCAGGCCCCTTCACTGAAGAGGCCTTTAGAGATTGATAGAGTCAAGGATGGACTTTACCTCTTGTACTCTCAATGCTTGAAACAAAAAGATGCAAATTCTTCCTCAATCACAGTCAAGTTTGTTCCTTGTTTGTCTGTTCACCCATGTGATGTCCAAGATGCTTACGTTCCATATGTATATAATTCTTTTTTGAATAAAACAACACTGCTAATAGTGATACTATTGTAAATGTTTCCTCATCTGTAAATAAGAACAGTAGTTGTGTTTCTCTAAATTCCTATGCATCTCATGAGAATGATATTCTGTGGCATAATAGACTTGGGCACGTGCATTTTGTAAAAATGAAGGGAATAACATCTATACCTGTCACTTTTTCTTCTAAACAACCTTTTGTGTGCTCAATTTTTCCTATAGACAGACAAAATAAATTGCCCTTTCCTGAAAGAACCAGCACTTCCAGTAGCATTTTTGAATTGTTACATGTTGACCTTTAGGGGCCTTATCACACTACCACCGATGAGACCTGCAAGTATTTCATCACTATGGTTGATGATTTCAGCAGAACTACATGCACACATCTCTTAGCTTGCAAGAGCAATGCAATTCAAGTCATTAAAGATTCGTTTCAATGATAGAAAACTAGTTCAAAACTACCATAAAGACCATAATAACAGACAATGGTCTAGAATTCACCAACATAGAAAGTAACACCTTCTTTCAATCAAAGGGGATCATTCACCAAAAGTCCTGTCCTTACACACCACAATAGAACAATGTGGTAGAGAGAAAACATAAGTATCTTCTTGAGACAGCAAGGGCACTCTTATTTCAGTCAAAAATACCTTTAAAATAATAGGGAGAGTGTGTTCTAACAACAACCTACATCATAAATAGACTGGCCACTACATACCTTAAAAACGAATGCCCTTTTGAACTCCTATACAAGAAGAACACACTATATTCCCAAATGACAAGATTTGGATGACTATGTTACCCAACAATACCTAAAGTACATAGGGATAAGTTTGAACCTAGAGCTACCCCACATGTTTTAATAGGTTATCCTTTTGGAACCCAAGGGTACAAAGTCTTGAGTCTTGCTACCAAGAAGATTCCAATCTCAAGAGATGTGTCTTTTCATGAAAATATTTTTCCCTTTGCAATTGTTTCAGATGTCTCTTCTTTTCCCTCTGTGCTAATAATATGTGTCCCCTTTGTTGATTTTATGGATGATGTTGATGACAATGATCAAACAATATAGAAAACAGTCCACATAGTGCAAGTCACATAGACAATAAACTGTCACCTATTAGTAATAATGAAATATCACCTAGTAGTATCACATCCACATCACCCCATAACAATCACATTTCTGATAATCATTCAATCCCATAATCATCTCCAACATCAAGCTCTAATGAATAACCACCACCAGTTCTGAGTGATCATTATCTTCAAAAAAATAAACAGAATAGTCCTACTATTAGAATAACCCAAAGAGAAATCAAAACACTTGCATACCTGAATGACTACATTCACAATGTACCTAAATTGAATTCCAATAGTTGTATACCATCTCTGAATGCATTATTGTCAAACCATCATTCTGTTTCCTCTGAAGTTCTTATCCATGATAGTGAGTCTTTGATGCAAAGTGTCTATCAAGATAATGAACCTTCTTCATATGAAGAGGCAGCTATCAATCTTGCTTGACATGTGGCTATGACACAAGATTTTAAGGCATTACATGCCAATAATACATGGGATTTGGTCCTACTACCAGCAGGAAAGAAAGCCATAGTTGTAGGTGGGTATATAAAGTAAAGCATAAAACTGGTAGAAGTATTGAAAGGTTTAAGGCTCGCTTGGTGGTGAAAGGATACACATAATAGACTACACAAAAGCCTTTTCACTAGTGGTAAAAATGACCACTATGAGAGGACTCATAGCCTTAACAGTTAAAAGAGGGTGGGACATGTTTCAACTAGATGTAAATTATGCTTTTCTTCATGGAGATTTGAATGAATATGTGTTTATAGAGGTCCCTCCTGGGCTAATGGTACCTGAACCAGGACTACTCTGTAGGCTAAACAAGTCTCTATATGGCTTGAAACAAGCAAGTAGACAATGGTTTGCAAAATTGACAGAAGCATTGTGCTCCAGAGGTTATGAGCATTACATGTATGATTATTCATTATTCTACAAGAAGAATGGGACATCCTTGGTATATGTAGTAGTGTATGTTGATGATGTGATACTCACAGGAACAGATCTTGAAGAAATAAAATTTTGAAGAAGTTTTTACATTATAGCTTCAAAATTAAAGATCTAGGAAGACTACAATATTTCCTTGGATTTGAGATTCTCTATAAGGATGGTGAGATCATCATCTCCCAAAGAAAATTTGTCACTGATCTTTTGAAAGGGTATAATTGTCTCAGTTGTAGTCCCTTATCATCACCCCTTGATCCAAATGTGAAATTAAAAGCACATGAAGGTTCTCCTCTGCCAGATCCCTACTGTTATAGAAAGTTGATTGGAAAATTGAATTTTCTAACTAAATCAAGACTAGATATAGCCTTTAGTGTTCAACATCTAATCCAGTTCATGCAAGACCCAAAGGAACCACACTTGAAGGCAGCTTATCACTTATTGAGATACTTGAAAGCTGATCCAGCCTAGGGGTTTTCTTCTCCAAAAAATAATGACTATACAGTGAGAGCATACTGTGACTCTGATTGGGCTTCATGCCCAAACTCCAAGAAATCAGTAACTGGGTATATTGTTCTACTGGGAGATAGCCCTATCAGCTAGAAATAAAAAAAAAAATAGGAAACCCTCTCTTTGTCCTCAACAGAAGTAGAATACAGGTCCATCAAAAAGGTGGTTGGTGAGATGGTGTGGTTACAAATGTACTTGAAGAACTCACAGTCCCATGCTCCAGTCCTATTGCAGTATTCTGCGACAACCAATCAGCACTTCACATTGCAAGGAACCTAGTATTCCATGAACGAACAAAACATATTGAGGTCGACTGTCATTTCGTTCGAAACAAACTACAGGAATGGCTCATTTCTCCACATCACATTATAACTTATCACCAACTTGCCAACATTCTCACTAAAGCATTAACTGGGATCAAACATTCCAACATCCTCAGCAATATAGCAGTGACAACCTCACTTCCAACTTGCGGTAGGGGGGGGGGGGAGGTTATTGAGATTATTAAGATAAGCTGCATTATTTATATCTCTTTAGAGTATTTTTACTCACAGCATTAAGAGTAGTACCAAGCAGTTAGGTTGTTAGTTGAGTTACTTACACTTCTAAAAGTTAGTCAATTAGTTGGGAGTTGGGCTCCGTTAGTTTTCTTTCTTCCAAGTTTGTGTATTGTATATATACAGATTTGTTGAGATAATGTGATTGAGATTTCACTTCCAAAATTCATTTTGTTCCTTTCTCGAAGATTCTCTAAATTTATGTCTTCCTTTCTAAATCTCTATTCACACCATTGGAGCTCTTCTCGTGCTCAGTTGTTCCTTTGCTCTGCTGACTTTTGATAGTTACCTTGCCCTAAATATTTTGGGGTAGATTTTGACCTGTACAATTACCTTTGGGGTAAATGCTTTCACATAAAATGCAATAAAAGCAAAAAATAATTTTTCAAATGCTAAATCGAAGAGGAATTGTCACTTTGAAAAATCTCAGTGGTTCAGCTAGTTAATATTTGACCAAAAAGTTTCAAAACTTTCATTAAACTAATTAAATGAGAAGATATGGGGTAAATCCTAGCCAGAGATTATTTATTCTAGATCTGAGATAGCAGTCATGGATAAACAAGCATAGTTGAACGTAAAATTTGACTACAGTCGTGGTTGGATTCCATGATGTAAAAAAAACGAAGATGGCTACAATAATGAAAAATACCCAAACGAAAAGAATTACCATTCTTGAACAAGATAGACCTCCATACATTTGATATAGTTGAACTATAGATAAAATGCCAGGATCTTGAGATTGATTGCCCTTTTGGTGAAGAGCCTAGGAGGATGGAACATCTTCTCCTTCAGAGGGGTGTATGTGTCTGTATGTGTTACCCTTTTTCTCCTTTTGTTATTCTCTCTCATGATATTTATACAAAAATATCTCTTACCAGTGATCCTTAACCGGAGTACCTAAGTTCTTAGAATATCCTCTAGAGCATTCCTCTAAAATGTCCAAGTGTCGAACTAGCCATTCGGGCCGAACTGAGTGCTCGACCTCGACCGTAGCTGAATCACTCACTGATATATTACTTCACGTACGTGACTTCATCTTGGTTGACTGCTAGTCATTCTTCCTTAAGTAGAATTCCTTTTATCAGATTTTGACCTATACAGTTAGTCCCTACGCCTGTCGGGGTCGTCTTTGGACGAGCTTGATGGGCAGACTACATCAGTTTGTGAGTTGAAAAATCTGATCCTCTGGGTCGAGGGGCAAATCCTTCATAGCAAGATGACGATGTGATGCTTCGAGAGCCACACCTAACCATTACATCAGTTTGAAATAATGCCAAATTATCATGCGTCATTACGGCGCACATTCCTTATACGTTACGTCATTTCCTTTTCCTCTTTGGTTTTGAATTTAATGTGGCGGCGTTTGGTTTTCTCACTCAAGGTGCTTGTATTCTTATAAATAGAGAAGAGAACTTCTCATTTTGGGTTGCTGTGTTTCTTATAAACTATCCGAAAAACTCCAGGCTTTTCTTTCCTCCCTCTTCAGATTCTTACGTCTCCACCTTTCTTCTTTTGAAGTTTCTTTCCACTGTTACCCCCTCCACCTTAGCACTTATCATCTACATAACCAAAAAAAGCCTAGTGCACCTTCTAACTCCAGTAGAGTCGCTGGTACTATTGAATCGGAAAAGCATATGCTCTCTCATGAAGAAGGGACAACTATTGTAGAAGAAGAGAATTTCCCACTGTGGATGAGATGATTCCACGCTCGAGGAAAGCCAGGACTGATTTCAATAAATTATGTGACGCTGATCCTGAGCCCGTTATTTCCATATGATACAGCGCTTGCTGCGCTTAAGGCTAAGTGGAGGATTCCTGACCATGTTGAACTTATTCCTGCAAGTAACAACGCCGTGCAAATACATCGCCCAAGGTACTGCGCATTTTATGCGCACCTATTTGTCATCGGTTACACACTTCCCTTTCCCTCCCTAGCGGAGACTTATGTCGCTATTATGGGGTATGCCCGGCTTAGCTCTCTTAGAATATATACAAGCTCTTCCTCACGTTTACCAAATACGCGGAACTGGTCGGCTGGGGGATTTCTCTCCATCACTTGCTTCACCTCTTCGTACCTAGTTTTTAGAAGGGTACTATGATACATCTTCATCACCGCGGGACCAAGGGTTAGTGGTAAAGATGGATGATAAGACCAATCACCACTTTTGGGAGAATTTCTTCTTTGTGAGGATGGATCACGTGGATCATAACGGATTTTCTGAGGAGTGGAATTATGCCCATAAGTTTTTACTTTTTTCTCCAACGGCTTCTCGTTGTTCCCTTCTGGTGATCTGATTGTTTTTCTTTTTTCCTTTTTCTCTATTTTGCAGCCAAGAAGGCACCCCCTCCGTTAGTCGATAATATTCGAGAGTGGGTGAGCTAGGTTTTACCCTATACGATAAGGATTCATGAATGGATTCCATTCCAAGAGAGATTCAGGCGTAAAATTTCTGCTGGTGAGTCGTCTCATCTTGCCCTTGGTCACTTTGACCTTTGTTCTGTATTTTCCTCCCCCTATTTCCTCTTTGGTTTAAGCTTCTCTTGTTGGTAGGTCGGTGGGTTATGAGGAGGGAAAGGGCTCCCATACCTGCTTTTTGTCAGTTGATTCTCTCGACCTGTCCTGCATAGATTGCGGCTGCAAGTGAGGGCGTTAAGGCCGCTGCTACTTTACATACTTTGGCCCCTCGCAGAATCAGCCATCATGAGGTTGCTTGTCAGATGAAAGCTATGATTCCTGCAGTTCATTTGGTGTACGAATTATCTTAGGACGATGGCAAAAAAGCTCCATTAAAAAGGCGGAGAATAAGGGTGGGTGTGGGTCCCAAGATGGAGGGGCAATCCCGTGTTGATTGTGTCTGAGTCGGCTGGTGATGCTAGATTAGATGAGGAGAATGTATACCTATCGAGCGTGGAGGTGGTGCCCGTTTCTAGCATGGGGGAGTCTACCGTGGTAGGAGGTAGAGCTCGGAGGCCGCTGCGATCATTCCGAGTGGTCTATCGACTTCAAAACGGGCATGCTTGCAGTATAGGTCTAGCTTATTTATATGTTCGAGAAAACTCTACTTTAATCCATTTATTTTTTTTACCGACATACCTGTGCTCGAAAATAAAAATATTTTGAGCACAGGTTTTATGGTCCAAGTGTATCTCCCTCTTTGGCCAAAGAGAGGGCGAAGGACATGGTTATAAATGACTATGAATCCAATTCAGATATTGACCCCAAGGACTTAAGCATGTTTGAGGTAGGGTTCACTTGGGTGGAGGTGGGAATGGATGATTCATCCCTCGTGATCGAGATTTCTCTGGATTGCGATTTATTGGAGGACAAGGTGAGCCTAGTGCCCCAATTTGCCCTTCTTTGTTTCGCTACTGAAAGAAGGGCCCTTCAGGAGATCAGCGATGCTGGCCTATCACGGGGCATAGCCGGAATGGCTTTGAGGGTAAGTTTATTGCTTTCTTCATTCTACATCTTCCACTCTTGCTGACTTTCTCCTTTTGTTCTCTCTTTTTCTTTCAGACATTCATTTTGGAGACTGAAAGTATCCACCGCGAGGAGAGAAGGGCTGCTGCTTTTTTGAAAATGGTTACAAAGTACCATAGATACCGTGACAAGTTCCGTGAGATGCATGCACAACTTAGGGCGGGTGACAATCTTCAGATCCTTGGGGAGGAGTTGAAGTAGAAGTATGGGGACCTGATGCGGTCCATTGGCAGATGCAGCGAACTTGAGGGGCTGCTTAGGGCTAAAGAAGAAGAGCTCGAGGTGGGTGATAACTATGGACTTTAACCTATCTTATGCTCTCTTTTGTTTAGGTTTTGAATAAAAAATGTATAAAAGTATTCCTAAAAACTAACTTAATGTGCTTGTCTACAAGGTTTAGTCAAAATGAGACAAGAAAGCCATAATCAACTCATGAAAGAGTTAAAATTGCACAATTTCAAAGTTGGGACTGAAGCGTTGACCGCAATGGAAAAGAGCGATCGCGTAAAGTCCACCGCTGAAGCGGCCACAATTATGCGGTCGCGAAAGTGAGATTCAGAGAAGATGTTTTGGGTACAAAAGTGATCGCTGACTGCGATGAAAAAGCGCGGCCGCGGAATACCTGACGCGACTTCCGTTGAGAGCATTGATCGAAGTTCAGAAACTCTGCAAGTTGAGCTTTAATGAGGAGCGCGGTTCGCGTCCAAATTATACGGTCGTGGTTGATGCTAACGTGGAGGCGGTGACTTTTACGATGTCCGCAAAATCAAGTCCAAACCAAGCACAAAAGTGAAGAAATGCAGTCCGCACTTCTTTTTGCGCGGCCGTGAAAGTCCATGCACTGAGGCGCTCAGTACTTCGCTCACAGCAGAACCTCCATAAGGGTATCTCTGTCCAGTAATTTTAGCTGTGTATAAATAGATCTTTTTCACATTTTTAGGTTATCTTTTGTATCAGTGAGCTTGTGAACAGCCGTACTTTACCATTTAAAGTAATTTTAAAGTAGTTGTAGCTTATATTCTTAGATTTTGTTCTTGTAATCAACTTTTATGGCTTATATTTCATCTCTATCTTTGATTTCTACTTTGATTATGAGTAGCTAAACCCATTAGCTAGGGTTATGACCCAACCCTAGTGTGGTTATTTAATGGTTCTTCAATTTTAGGGCTTATGCGTTTATGGGTTAGTGATATTTAGCTTAATTCATGCTTTAATTGTAGACTTGGTGATTGCAAACACTGATTCGTGCCTTGATGACTTAGACTCTTTTTGAGAAAGAGAGATTAAGTCTAGGAAAATAGGCTAACAAGGAATTTGGCTGCATTCAAGAGATTGATAACCCCAATTAAAGGGTTAAATCTAGAGATAGTAATACCCGACTTAAGCCAATATCATTGTTTATGCATGAACACCCATTTGGACTTCAGAAAGTCAAATCGGGCAAAATCACTCAAACTACCAAGAGGTATAGAGTGAGCACCTATGTGTGATGGTGGAATCATGATCCCAATCATGACAAGCTTGTCCTAAATTTTAGATCCCATTAGATGCTCACCTAGGTGTAAGTCACTTCCCTAGTGCTTTTTATCACTTGAGAAAAACTCCTACAAAAACATTGTGCTTAGGTTATTTTCAGCAATCAATAGCATTAAACGTAGAATAGAAACAAATCCAAGCATGGTTAGAAGTGTAATTAAAATCAACACGCATAGCTAGCTTAGGTAGAAAACCAACTCTCAATCAATATTAACTCCGTGTGGATATTGATCCCGACCTTTCAGGTAAAAGCTGCATTGACCACTTCTCTCCATTATATAGTGGTGCAGGGTTTGAGAAGATCACTTTTTGGCGTCGTTGTCGGGGAGTTAAACGGTTTTGTCTATCTATCTGACTAGTTGTGTGTCTTGCTTTTCTTTCCTTCTATTTTACTATCTTGTGTGAGTTATCGATTCAGGTACAAACTGGCAAATAATGATCCTCTTGAAAATGTTCTCCCGGGGGAGGAGGTAGATGATAATGCTGAAGATGAAGTGCCTCTAGCACCTCAAGCTCAAAGAAGAGGCCTCCAGGCCAATAAAAACATTCCAGACCCTCCTCCAGATCCTCCGCAAGTAGCTTCTCGGATGCTTCCAACTGAAGGTTATGCAAGTGCAATTGTTCCACCCCAGATCCGGGCGGGCAATTTCTGGATTACAAATGTTATGTTGACCTTATTGGAGCAAATAGGGTACTTCACAGGCGCTCCCCATCAGAATGCATATAAATATCTAAAGGGCATTTTAGATACCTACTAGGGAAGCAAACAGACAAATGAATCGGAAGATACATTGAGACCGAGATTGTTCCCTTTTTCACTTAGAGGGAAATCTTTGGACCGGCTCAAAAGACTCCCCAACCATTCCACCACCATGTGGGATGAGTTGGCAGACAAGTTTATAGCTAAGTTTTTCTCACCGGGACATGTGGTGACACTGTGAGATCCTCTCCTTTAAACAAGAGCCAAATGAACCGCTTTATAAGATCTCGAAAAAGTATCGGATGATGGTTAAAGAATGTCCGAACAATGACATGACCGAAGCCATGATCCAGCAAACATTCTACCAATGCATCAACACCACCAACCAGTGTGTAATTAACTATCTAGTAGGGGGAAACTTTATGAACACACCTTATACTGAGGCGTGTGATATAATTGATAAGATGGCAGATACTTCCTCGGTGTGGCAAAGTCGAGCTAATGTGCCACAAGGTGATCCTAATGTCATTCACTTGCACAAAGAGCTCCATGACCATGGCCAAGCAATAGCAGAGTTGACTACAACAATGAACCAGTTGGCCAAAGCTCAATGGCAGCAAGTTTAAGCGCCAATACAAGTGAATGCCATGGAAGGGGTAAATATGATGGTCAACAAAAGGCGATAGAGAGGTCAACAAAGTCAAGGAAATCTGGATCAATATGAGCAAGGTAGTAGTGGTTACAACTAAGATGATGGGTATAATGATCAAAGTGAAGAAGTTCAGTATGTGAAAAATTACCAAGGACAATGGGGCAATGCTCCGAATCAACAACAACAATGGAGATCCCAAGGAAATTGGGGAAATCAAAACCAACAAAGAAATTGGAACAGTGGGAATAACAATAACCAAAGCAACTGGGGGAACAACAATCAGAATTAGGGCAACCAGAGCAACCAGGGCAACTGGGGTGGCAATAACAATAGCAATTTGGGAGGAAACAACAACCAAGGGAGTTGGAATAACGATAATCAAGGGAATCAAGGGTCGGGCTTTCAAAGTCCTCCGATGTATCAACAACCAAATAACCCACCTCCATTTCTGTCCCAAGGTCCTAGCTCGTAAAACAATGAGATAGGAAGGATTGAGTTGATGTTTGAGCAAATGATGAAGAAAAACGACGACTCCGATACCCAGTTGGTGTCCCATAATACTTCTATTCGAAACCTAGAGGTCCAACTTGGTCAGATTTCACAATACTTGAACATTCGCCCTAAATGGCACTACCTAGTGGCATGGTAGTAAACCCAAAGGGTGGGAACGATATCGGCCATGCAATTTCGATGACCACAGGGAGCGGTAGAGGTGGTGAAGCAAGTACCTCCAAGCAAAAGGAGGTTGTGAGTTATGAGGTTGAAGTGCAAAATGATAATGATCCAACAGTTGATGAGCAAGTGAGTGAAGAGAATTTGAATGGTGAAGTGAGAATTGATATTCATGACAATGAGGAGGAGACTCAAAATGATGGGAACCCGTCTAGGGAACACGTGATAGACATATCGAAAGTAGTAATGCCTAAAGACAAGGCCTCCTCTGCCTTACCCTTAAGACTGGCAAAGCAAAAGAATGAAAACCAATTCAAGAAGTTTATTGAGATGATGAAAAGCTTGTCAATCAATGTGCCCTTAGTGAAAGCTCTTAAGCAAATGCCGGGATATGCCAAGCTTATGAAAGACTTGGTCACTAAAAAAAGATCTATGGATTGTAAGACCATAAAAATGACTCATCAAGTGAGTACCGATGTGTACTCGATGGATCCAAATCTTGAAGATCACGGCGCATTCACCATTCCATGTACCATTGGGAGTGCGGATTTTGCAAAGGCGTTGTATGATTTGGTCGCAAGTATAAATTTGATGCCTTACTCTATATTCAAAACTTTGGGTATTGGTCAATCGAGAGCTACTTCAATGAGATTGCAAATGGTAGATCGAACAATGAAGAGGCCGCTTGGTATTATTGATGATGTTCGTGTGCGGGTCAACAAGTTCATACTTTGCGCGAATTTTGTGAATCGAGATTGTGACATTGACTATGAGGTGCCGATCATATTGGGGAGACCTTTCCTAGCTACAGGGAAGTATTTGGTTGATGTGGAAGCAGGGGAGCTCACCTTGCGGGTGGGTGATGAAAAAGTTATGTTGCGTGTCTGCAAATCAATGAGACAGCCCGATAGCAACGAAGTATGTTCCTTTGTTGATCTTGTGATCGAGTTGATTGTTGAAGAAACTGGTGATGTGTAGAGGACCCTTTGGAAGCTGTGCTGTTGAACCATGATCTGAATGAGGATGAAGGCTTGGTAGATTATGTCAATGCTTTGCAAGGAATGGGTTCTTACACATATGAGCCCCAAAACTCTCCTTGGATATTGAGAACTAAAAGACTCTACCAACAAAGCCCTCAATCGAGAAACCTATGATATTGGAGTTGAAGACTTTGCCTTCATACCTCAGGTATGAATTTTTGGGCCCTTGTTCAACTTTAACCATTATTCTTTCTTCGTGCTTAACTAACATGCAGGTAGATGCCACCCTTAAGGTGCTCCGAAGAAGGAAGACGGTAATTGGATGTACTCTAGCTAATATTCGGGGGTTAATCCCCGCCTTTTGCATGCACAAGATTATACTTGAGGATGATGCCAAACCCTCCATGGTACATCAAAGGAGGTTGAACGAGGCTATGCAAGAGGTCGTCAAGAAGGAAGTTATCAAGTGGCTAGATGCAGGGGTTGTGTACCCCATCTCGGATAGTTCATGGACTTCGCCGGTATAATGTGTGCCGAAGAAGGGTGGTATGACTGTGGTCACAAATGGGCAAAATGAGTTGATCCCCACTAAGACTATCACCAGATGGAGGGTATGAATGGACTACCAGAAGTTGAACAAAGTGACCCGCAAAGATCATTTTCTGTTGCCCTTTCTTGACCAAATGTTGGATAGACTTGTCAAGTGTGCCTACTACTGATTTTTGGATGCGTATTTAGGTTATAACTATATTTTGATTGCACCAGAGGACCAAAAAATAACCACCTTCACATGCCCATATGGGACCATTGCATTCTCATGGATGTCATTTGGTTTGTGTAATGCACTGGCTACCTTCTAGCGGTGTAAGACAACTATCTTTATGGTCATGGTGGAGGACTTCTTAGAAGTGTTCATGGATAATTTTAGTGTTGTGGGTGACTCCTTTGAAGAATGTTTGAAGAATCTTGACAAGGTGCTTACCCATTGTGAAGAGAAAAATCTTGTGCTTAATTGGGAAAAATTCCACTTTATAGTTGAGGAGGGCATTGTCCTCGGCCATAAGATCTCCAATAACGGTAGTGAGGTTGACAAGGAAAAAATTGAAGTGATTTCAAAACTCCCTCCTCCTACTTCCGTCAAGGGGGTTAGGAGCTTTCTTGGGCATGCGGATTTCTACCGAAGGTTCATCAACGACTTTTCCAAGGAGGTGATCCCTTGTGCAAATTGTTGGAAAATGATACAAGGTTTGTGTTTAATGAAGAGTGAATGCAAGCTTTTGAGCTTCTCAAGTACAAATTGACAACCACTCCCATTATTACCGCACCCAATTAGAGCTTACCCTTTGAGCTTATGTGCGACGCAAGTGGTGTTGCGGTAGGAGAGGTCTTGGGGAAAAGGGTGAACAAGATGTTTCACCCGGTGTACTATGCAAGTAAAATTATGAATGATACCCAGGTTAATTATACGATGACGGAAAAAGAGTTTCTAGACATAGTGTTTGCCATGGAAAAGTTTAGGCCTTATCTCATGGGTGCCAAAATGATTATTAATACTGATCACACGACACTCCGTTACTTGATGACAAAGGAGGACTCTAAGGCTAGGTTGATGAGATGGGTTCTATTTCTTCAAGAGTTTGACCTTGAAATTGTTGATCAAAAAGGGCATGAAAACCAAGTGGCGGACCACTTTTCCCGCTTGGAGGAGGAGGGGAGGCCCCATGATGGACTCGAAATTAATGAGTCATTCCCAGATGAACATATCCTCGTCATATCTTTCAATAGTATGACTTGGTTCGCCGATGTTGCTAACTTTTTTGTGGTCAGCATTATCCCTTGTGAGCTCTCTCTAACCAAAGGAAAAAGCTTAAACGGGATAGCTTGAATTACTATTAGGACGAGCCTTATATTTTCAAGATTTGTAATGATGGTGTGATCCGGAGATGTGTTCCTGAAGAGGAGAAAATAAGTATTCTTGATGCTTGTCAATCCTCACCCTACGGTGGTTATCATGGTGGGGCGAGAATTGCTTTGAAGGTTCTCAGTTATGGTTTTTATTGGCCTACATTGTATAAAGATGCTAGTGAGCTTGTGAAGAGATGTGATGAGTGTCAGAGAGCTAGTGGAATTTCCAAGAAGGATGAAATGCCTCTCACCAATAATCTTGAGATTGATACTTTTTTCATGTGGGGCATTGACTTTATGGGACCTTTTGTGAGTTCATGTGGTAACACGTACATTCTGGTTGCGGTTGATTATGTTTCAAAGTGGGTTGAAATTGTTGCTTTGCCTAAAATTGAGGCACGAAGTGTAGTGGCTTTCTTGAAGAAAAATAGTTTTACAAGGTTTGGCACTCCTAGGGCAATCATCAATGATGGGGTTTCTCATTTTTGCAACAAGGCTGATACTTTACTCTCTAAGTATGGTGTCAATCATAAAGTGTCAACCCCTTATCATCCCCAGGCTAGTGGACAAGTTGAGGTCCCCAATAGGGAGATAAAGAGCATTTTGTAAAACTGTCAATGCAAACCAAACTGATTAGTCAAAGAAACTGGATTATGCTTTATGGGCTTACAGGACTGGTTACAAGACTCCAATTGGTATGTCTCTGTACCGGTTGGTATTTGGGAAAGTGTGCCATTTTCCGGTTGAGTTAGAGTACAAGGCCATGTGGGCGCTAAAGAAGTTAAACCTTGAATGGGATGTAGCTGCAAATCTCGGGGTAGAGCAACTAAATGAACTTGATGAGTTTAGGTTTCATGCCTATTCTAGCTCGTCCTTATACAAGGATAAGATGAAGTATTTACATGACAAATATGCCTGGAACAAGTAATTCAAGGAGGGTGATTTGGTTCTTCTATTCAACTCTAGGTTACCACTATTTCCGGGAAAGCTCAAGTCAAAATGGAGTAGCCCTTTTAAAGTGGTGCATGTAACTCCGTTTGGTGCTTTTGATTTGAAAAATAGAAATGGTTAAATCATCTGAGTTAATGAGCACCGAGTGAAGCACTATGCACGTTTAATAATACCCACATGGTGGCAATGATCCATTTCAAGTGATTGATGGTAACTTGCATCGTGCCGCGATGTTAATCAGGCGCTTCTTGGGAGGCAACCCATGTGTTTTTCTTTCTTTTTATTTTTTTTCTTAGTGTAGCCTTTGTTTTGGACTAACTAGTTGTGAAGTTTGTGTAGGAATTGTTTGTGCAGTGCAGGACTGTTGCTGGGAAAAATTTGCCTAAGTTTACGAATTACGCTGACTGCACTTAGAATTCCACGGTCAGCGGGTGCTTTTCGCGAGGGCATAAATAGTCCTCGGACTTGAAAGGTCCATAATAGCAGCTCTCTGAAGTTGTATTCACGTTCGCGATTGAAATTCATGGTCTGCATTGCTCTTTCACGTCCGCGCTTGGTTTTTCGCTCTCAGTGATTCTTTCTTGGTAACATCCCATCAACAAGGTAAAACTGCGGCCGTGGTCGAATTCCGCGGACTGCGCTTGGGTACGTCTGTGGGTCCTTGTACTATTAGTATAAATAGAAGGTCTCTTCTCCTTTTACCCTTTTTGAACCCTAGACTCTCACTGAACCTAATGCAATGATCATCATAGTATTGTTGGTCTTTCAATATCAATTGTTCAAGTGTCAGTCTTCTTATACACATCTCATAATTGGTATGCTCAAATACTTGTATTAATTTTGTTCCTTTCTTTTCTTTCATCTTTATTTTATTGTTTCTTTGTAATTAGGGTTAACTAGCTGCAAATACTAGGCTGATGCTAACACTTTCATGTTGATACTTGTTTTGCATTCCTAATAGGGGATAGGGTTGTTCATTATACATGTTAATTGCTAAAAAGGCAAAACCCTAGGTCTAACAGAAGTCAAAATGCCCGTCTGGTCTTAAATTTTGTGGATCGAGGTTGAAATTAATATGTCCGTGTTCATGCTTTGTGAGACTTCAGTCACTTGTAGGTTCGCAAACGCAGTGCTTTTTCTGAATATGTCCGTGTTACGCGGTCGTGTCTGTTTTTCTGCACTCGGCGTTAATGAGTTTCAGAGAGTGGGTAAGTGGTTCTGTGATCGCATTCATTTTTACGCAAACAGCATTGCATGTTTCGCGGCCGCACCCCTTTTTCTGCTGTCAGTAGTACCTCAACATCAGAGACTGGGTAGTCTTAACCCAGTCTCTCGTGGTTGTGACCTAATTTTTGTGTAGAGCGGTAACCAGTCCGCAATCGCGTTTCTTTTTCCACTTACAACAGTCCAATGTGTTATAAATACTGTAATCATTTATCTGTTTCATCTGATACTCACTTGAATACCAATACTAATGAACTTTCACTGATTGTGTATACAGACAATGGTTAGAACTCGAGGTGCACAACATAAACAGCAAGAAAGGGGAGAGTCCTCCCGAGGCCCGGGGAGAGGAAAACAACCAGTTGCAGCCCTAGCTCATAGAAAGCTGATTGGTAATAAACAAACACTACGGAGGCCCACTCCTGACACTTCGGAGATCGGTGAGTATGTCTCCTCTCGGGAGATTTCAGAGGGGGAAGCTGGTCAGACTCAATAAGAGGCACAATCCCAGCCCCGTCGCCTTATAGGTGAATCACATTCATCGTTTGGATCTTCTGAGGGCTCGGGAGATAGTGTCACACCTACACCTCCTACCTCAAGTGTTGCAGCTCTAGCCTCCACACAATCCTCAATAAACATTGATGATGATGATGTCCCGAATGATGAAAGGGGTGGTGCCACTCAGACAGGGGGGTTAGTGAGATCAAGAAACCCTGTGGTATGGCAAGATCGGTTTGTGAATGAGAAAGCCCAGCACAAGTTCCGGGAATGGTGGCCTCAAAGGACACTTACACTTGAGAGGGTGTTCATTGAGCAAATCTGCTACCCCACAACCCTAATGTCTAGAGGCACTTCAACGAGAGAGTGGGGTGGAAGTTCTTCACCAGCAACTTACCGGATGTCAATGAATATCTGGTCAAAGAATTCTATGTAAATGTCGCCCACATCAAAAAGGGTACATATTTGACCAAAGTACACAACAAAAAGATTATGTTTGATGACAAGACTTTAAATAACTATGCTGGGTTCAATGACGAGGATCAGTCCCTTTATGTGGAAAAGGTAGCTATGGATGAGTTAGCCCGCCCTTGGCTTGCATTGGTGATTTCTATTCCTGAACTACTCCAGCTTGGCTGACACTTGGTGTCCCGATCTACAGGAACATTCTGAGCTTCGAAGCGAAAGGGTGGTCAACTTTTGTGTGCAGCCGGTTAGACCCTACTATGCATGACAGTGATATGCTGATCTCCCGGCTATTATTATGGGGGCTATCATAGCGGGGTACCCAATCAACGTTGGGAATATTATGGCCAAGGTGATTACCAGAGCGGTCGGCAAGGATGAGAGCTCATATCCCTTCCCAAACTTCCTCACCATGTACCTAAAAGACATGGAAGTAGAAGTAAGGGACTTTGATACCAAAGTGAAGCCAAATAGGCCATTTTCCTGGTACAACCTTCAGGGTCCGGACAACCCCAAGTCCAAGGGCAAAGCCACCACTTCCACTGGCCAATCTGAAGAGCTAGGGGTGGTGGCCATTGGTTCTAAGCCTTCCACTACTGAGGGTTCATCTGTTGCCATGCCACATCCTCCCTCCGGGCCATCTACTTCTGATGCGGTAGCTACATCAAAGATATCTGCCCTATCTACTGTAATAGCAGCTTCGGCACAGCCCCAAATGCATCTATTAGTGAGGAATCATTGAAGATTATTCTCTCCAACCAAACAAAGATTCTGGAGTCTCTGCATGCTTATGGGAAAACAATCAAGGAGCTGGTTAAATAGGTGCGGAAAGTAAAGAAGAGTCAGGGAGAGCTGAAGAAGGATATAAAGAAGTTTACTTTAGCCGTTGACATTCCTATGGATCTCCTTATGGGAGAAACTGTCCCTGCAGCATAGACAGTTCAACTAGCATAGGGACCACAATAAGAAGCTGGCAGAGAACTAGTGAGAAGAGTGGTGCTCATCCAAACTGAGGGTTTGGAGATTGAGTTGGAGGACCTCAAGAGAGTTGACTCACACTAACCACATGACCCATCCAGTGACCCCATGCTGACAGAGGCACCGTAGGGAGTTTTCTTCACTCTTTACCCTTCCCCTATTCTATTTTTGTTGTTAACATTGAGGATAATGCTAATTTTTATTTGGGGAGGGGGTGGCCCTATTTTGACGATGATTTGGATAATTGATCTATAATAACCTTGATACTATCTTTTTCCTTTATTTTCTACTTATTGTACTTTACTTTCGTACTTTTTCAACTTTTGGTGTGTATATAAGGTTACATTTCCATGTATATATTCATTCCCCTTGTATGTTTATTCGTCTCAATCCCCTATTGTACATATTCAGTTTACTTTTTGTAGTTTACTATATAACTTCGTTTGAAATTTTCCTTAATAGCGTAGCTTCTTATTTCACTTAGTAGTTTCTTTTTCAATTTTTAGCTTCTTACTTTTACAAGTTTTCGTGATCAATAAGCCTTTGGTTTTCTTAATGCCACGGTTCTTTCCAAAGGTGGAAATTGTGTGAACCGGTGGCTCTTCCCGATGATGGATGGCGTGACAACCTTCTTAAGGGTTTCAGCCCGGTTTCTTTATATTTTTGTGTAAATAGTAGTACTGAATAAAAGTGTCTCAGGAAAAAGCTTCATTTGGGCCTAGCACATTTACCTTTGACCTCATGGTTAGAAACAAATAATTTGCAAATAATGGTTCTAGTTGTGACCTTTAGACTCTTGGGTTGACTAAACAATCATCGAGTGTCTCCTTGGAGTCATTTGTGTTGCTCAATATTAGCTAGGGTTGTTGTTGGCCCTCGACTTTGTCTTTTTTACAATCCAATAGTTTGTGAGGTGAGGTTTTAATTTGCAAGTCCAAGTCCTGTGCCAATAAGTCTATAACTTGCCCCGAAAGTTTGTCTAGGCAAAATTCTAAGTGTAGCTCAACTTGAGAAATGAATATTGGCTCTCCTTGATCCAACTTGAAACATGAAAGCATACATATCCACCCAAATATGATATCCCTAGTCAATCCCATTGAGCCGAAGCCCTTGTTCTTTCAACAACCATGATACAAGCCTTTATCCGTTCTATAATGACCCTCTCTTGGCACCCGATCTTTCCTTAGCACAATTGGCAAAAACATAAGTTTTGGGGAAGAGATGAGGAATGTGAAAGTGATAAAATTTACAAAATAAAGAAAATAAAAGGCAAAGAGAAAAGAAAGAAAAGCCAAAAAGTCAAAAAGAAAGTGAATAATATAGAAAAATAAAAGGATTCAATAGAAGCAATGATGAAAGGCTTGGAATGAGTATAAAAGGAGAAAATGATTATCATGAACAAGAAAGAGTGACAGTGTGTCTCTCTAGTCCACTAAGGAAGAAGAAAATGACTCAAAGAGTCAAGAAAGTGTGAGCCGAAATAAGAAAACTAAAGTGATTAAGGAATGATGAGATCTTCATAGACCGGTATATCCTACCTTGAACCAAAAATCCTTCATTACATTCTCGTAAAACCCCTATATGATTTCTAGTTGAGTGAGCTTACATTAGTGGTGATTTACATAAGGGGTAAGCTTATGGTACTTAGAGTCGGACTTGTGACCTTCCTTTGAGAGAGATGAGCATACTTTTCCACAATCTTTATTCTGAGTGCTACAATCTAAAGTGAGTTTTGCTTATGGAGAGTAGAGGAGCAAGAGTTTGGGTTCCACCATGACCTACGTAGTAAAGCGAGCTTCCTTGATGAGTTAAGTCAACTCTTGATGCTCTTGTGTCGCTCTAGAGCTATGGTGCTAAAGAGGTTGTGCGTTGTTGATAATGCATTTGTGTTGAGGGTAATTGTTAGTCCCAATTGATGCTTGATGAAGTCACCTTAAGACAGCTGAAATTTTCCTTTCTTTTATCTAGTGGAGGTAGGAATTAATTTATTTGCTTGAGGACAAGCTAAAGCTTAAGTTTGGGGGAGTTGATAACTATAGATTTAGCCTATCTTATTCTCTCTTTTCCTTAAGTTTTGGATAAAAAATGTGTAAAAGTATTTCTGAAAACTGACTTAATGTACTTGTCTATAGGGTTTGGTCAAAATGAGGCAAGAAAGACAAAATCAACTCATGAAAAAGTTAAAATTGCACAAGTTCAAAGCTGGGACTGAAGTGCTGATTGCGATGGAAAAGTGCGGTCATGTAAAGTCTACCACTGAAGCGGCCACAATTACGTGATCCGCAGAAGTGAGATTCAGAGAAGATGTTTTGGGAACAAAAGTGACAACTGACCGCGATGAAAAAGCGCGGCCGCGGAATACCTGACGCGGCCACGGTGGTATTTCCGCTAAGAGCGTTTATCAAATTTCAGACACTCTGCAAGTTGAGCTTGACTGAGGAGCGCGGTCCGCGTCCAAATTACGCTGTCGCGATTGATACTAACGCTGATGCGGTGACTTTTACGTTGTCCACTATTGATACCCAATATTTTTCTATATATTTTATATATGCATAAAGACCTTCAAAATAGCATATATATGCATATATAAGCATGCACAAGGTTTTATAATTTTTTCCCATGATTTTAAGAATTTAAATTGATTTATTTTCTTAATTATTGTTATAATTATTTATTCATTTAATTTCTATACTTATACCAAAATGTAATTAACATAATTTGTATGCATTTTGTAATTACATTTGGTATTTTTCAAGCTAAATTGCATATAATTATAATGTTAGCCCATTTTAATATATAATTATATTTTATACGTATAAAATTAGCCCCCATATTTTTAAAATGATAATTATATATTTTAACTTGGTATAGAAAAATTATTTTTTAGAAACTATTTTATTACTTATTAAAATTAAAATAGGAAAAATTGGCTATTTAAATCATAGCCAGATTTGGCTTTCAGTATTAGCCTAGTTGAACCCACTCCTAGCCCAATTTCCTACCCAATTAACCCGACCCAAACCCTACAAACTCCTACCCAAACCCGGAAACCATCTACCCGGTCGAATCTTAACCGTTGATCTCTTAGATCAACGGTCCAAACGAAGCCCTTGGATTTTTTAATCCTAAAGACCACTAACCCTATCTCATTTTTGTGACTCAGCCGCCATCAAACTCTCTCATATCCTCTCTTCTCTTAACCTAACCCAAATCCCCTTCAATCGCCGCCTTCTTCTCCGGCCATCTCTGGTAACCACCTTTCAACCCCAAGCCTCCAATGGTTCCTCCATCACCTTGCTCATCATCTCTGAGGCCTTTAAGGGCCCTGGGCCATGCCAATTTGGATCTAGGGTTTTTGTTTCTGTTGTTCATGGCTTCCCTGGTGTGATTTTAGAGTAAATCACACCATATTTGTTACGATCTTTGAAGTTTATAGTAGGTTCTTCCGTTTCTATCTGGGTTTCCTTTGAAACCCTAACTTTGTTTGAATCTATTAGATCTGTGCTATTTTTAACAATTTAAGTCTGTTCCTTTCTACGTTTTACATTATTCTCAAATTTCTTTTGAAAATCATCAACTTTAAGCCGTTTTTACTTTCTTTAAAGTTAGGGTTTCTTAGAGTTCTTTTGCACTCATTCAAACTGATTTTTCTTTATATTTAAATCTTTTCCTTGCATATTTTGACTGATTTTATGTTCTTACTGCTTTTTCAACTCACATCTGTTAAAATCCCTAATTTCTTTTTTAGATCTTCTTTGTCTTGATTCTGTGAGTTAGCCTGACTACTTGATTCTTGTTAAGCTTCTGTGGTTACCATGCTTCAAATGGGTTTTACTGAGTCTTTAACCTACCTATATCACCTCTATGTGATTGTATTCATTTTAAATGTTCATCTCTTACCTCTTTCTGTCAATATTGCTGGCCTTGCCTGTTTGCTATGTCTGTTTGATCTTCTCTATTTATATGTTGAAGTATACAATCATGACTCCCTCTTGATTTATGCTTATTTCCTTAATCTATGGTTTAATTGTAAGATTTTCTTTTGAAACCCCTAAAATTCAACTCGTTTGTTTAAATTGACTAATTCCATTACCTTATTTGCTGTAATACTTTATTTTTACTGAATCATTCCTTAATTAGAGTTTTCTGAACTTAGTCTTAATTGGCTACCCTATGCTTACTGAGTTTTGATTCTTTCCTTATTAGTCCTATACTGATTTCCTTCTTCTTGCCTTATATGCTACTGGTTCTTACCGTTTGAATTACTTCTGTTAATTTAGGGAGTACTTGCCTTGATATTCTGATTAATTGATTCTGAGTTCCTCAATTATTATGCTACTATGATTTTTACCTTATTTACTACCTGTTTTCAGACTATAAATACTCTAATCTTTCATTAGAACAACACACGAACACTTGGGTTCAAAACTATCTCTCATACTTTAAAAATCTCTGCTCTCTCTCTTGTGCTATTTGCTATTGCTAGTCGGATGCAAGCCAAGGTTAACCATTTGTTCTCTCTTGTTCTTTTCATTCTTCTTACTTTGCTCGTCACTGGTATGTCCTAGTTTCAATTCAAAGTTCCAACAACAACATGATTCTCTTATTGTTTTAGTTCTTTTTGTTTCTGGTTTGCTTCTATTTGTGGTTCTGTTGTGAAACTTGCAGTTTAGAACACATTACTAGCATGTTATCATGTCTTCCCCCTTTTTTTAGATTAGTATATTCCCTTTATATGTGTGTCTGAGCACGTCTTACCAGTTGTCTGTTACTTGTTGTATATTTACCATACTACATTCCATGAATCCCAAATCCCTATCACCCCTCTAGGTGGTTGTGTTCTTCATATCTGGTTTTGTGACTATGCCAGTGTCAGTTGTTTCTGAGCATGTCTAAACCACTCCTAGACCTTGGTTAGGTTCTGTGTTTGCAATCGAATGTTCTATTGTCACACCGCTTTTTTCCGAAGAATATCGGCCTTTACTACACCTCGGGAAGAGATATAGTAATAAAGGAGTTTTTCCATTTTAAGGACAATCGAAATGGGATTCGTTTTTATTTAAGAATCAGAGTCGCCACTTGGGAGATTTATGGTGTCCCAAGTCACCGGTTTGAATCCCGAATCGAGGAAGGGTTTGACTCTGTTTAACAGTCGCGAACCAGAAAATCCAGGTAAGGAATTCTGTTAACCCGGGAGAAGGTGTTNTCGGATCACGTCACATGAAATGCACCCGGATCCTTGACATATTCTCATTCGACGTTTTCGGATTTGGATTTGGGTTGCATGAAATGCACAACCGTATTAGGAAAGTAATATTATTAAAAAAAATCATGCCTAAAGCGACTAACATGTTATATCTTTTGGGAAGGCCGTGAAATTCGCTAAACGGCCTATCCCGAATACTAAG
>MU708142.1:12863-42728 GCA_026770625.1 Nicotiana glauca
ATTTTATAGTCTAGAAACTTGGCAACCACGAACTTCTTCAAGCATGCATCTTCTGTCTTGTACTTCTTCTCAAGTGCGTCCCATAATTCTTTTGAAGTATTCATTGCACTGTACACATTGTACAAGTCATCTTCTAAAGCACTTAAGATATAGCCTTTGCAAAGAAAATCTGCCTGCTTCCACGCCTCAACAATCATGAACTTTTCATTATCCGGCATGTCCGCAGCAAGCACTGGAGGTTCTTCACTAGTGAATTTCTGCATACCAAGTGTGGTAAGCTAGAAGAACACCCTTTGTTGTCATCCTTTGAAGTTGGTTCCAGAAAGTTTCCCCGGTTTCTCAGTCGGAGGAACAGCAGTGCGGCTTGACGAGGCTATCGTCGTTGCACCAACAGTCGCAGAAGGATTTCCATTTTCATTTGCCATTTCTTACTGTCAACAACAGAAGAAATCAATTAATGGCAAAACCAAAACAGTAAATAATACTGTAATCAATAAACAGTACGTAAAAAACAACTAATGTTTTTATATACTGTTTTACAGAAAAACGATAAAGTTTTATGTTCTTCAAATCGTTTTCTGAATTTCAATAGCCTGATGAAATTTTTATATCTTCAAATCAGAATAGTAAAATCCAGACAGAATACAAAATATAATAAAAGAAATTTTCTTAAGATTGTTATTTATCTGTAGTACTATAAATAAATAAACCAGTAAACTTTCTGAAAAACTGAAACAGAAAGTTAGTAGAAATTAAATTTCGAAAACAGTATTTAAGCTTCTTTAAAATAAATTCTGAAAAACGGTATAGGAACAAATCGAGCCCACTGAATACACAGTGTTTCCTTAAGGAAATTATTCCCCTCAAGTACCCGAGGTTATGGAATATATCCTCCCAGGATAGAACGATTTAACTCACCGGAGTGTTGGTACAAAAAACGCCGATGATCAGCGAACCACTCAATGGCAGCAAAACACACTGGAAATTTAGTGCAGAAGAAGAAGAAGAAGAAGATAATCAGAAATTTTCGTCAGTAAATATTCTGGGATTTGAAGGTATATTTATAGCCAACTTGGTGCTGTTTCTGAAGAGGTTTGCAACCTTTCAGAACAGCCATAGCTGTTGGAACAGGTGTGACACTGTTTCAGATCAGCCATGGCTGTTCAAAATATTGCGGGAAATATAAAATGGATTTAAAATAATCTGGGAAAGAAAAACGGGCCGGACCGGACCAGGGTGCGGGTCATGGGTTATTTCGGATTGAATTTTCTTTAATTAATTAATTAAATATTTGAAAAGAATTTTGTCCAAAAAGATTAATCAATCAATTGATCTTTGACAAATCCAAATCCAAATTCGAAGCTAAAGCCGAAGCCTAGCCGAACGAGCGACGACGATGGCGGCGCAAGGCTTGCCTTCTTCTTAGCTCTTTAAGAGCTAAAAGATGAGCTTCTCTTTATATACACAAAGATTTTCTTTCCGGTATTCAAAATTTGAACACCCTTATTGAATTTCCTGGCTTCGCTACTGCATACAGTGAGAAAGAAAATAGTCTGTCAGAAAAATTGAGAAGGTGAGCGATGTTATAATAAGTTGTGCATTTCTAAAGAGGACTATTTCTTTTAAATGTATAGCGGTCTATTGAGTATTTTACTCGAGATTTTGAAGCGTAAATTTGTTAATGTAGTGATATTAATTTGCTGGTTTTCCCTTTATTGGGAAGGTTGTTTCACATTAAAATCTTGGTGTCCTTGTTACTCCTTTTTATTGCCGTTGATTATTATCTCTTGTTGCTAGGTTTAGATTGCTATTATTTGCCGTGCATATATTTTCTTGTGTGCTAATATTCACAATTAAATATTTAAGTAATGGTTGTAACGTTCCTTTGATAGAGAATACATATTTTCAAAGTTGTAAAAGTAGTATGTAAATTGAATGGTATCTAACGTTTTGGGACGTCAGGAAATGTTATACAAATTGAAAAGGAAGGAGTGGTGATCTGTAATTTCTGCAGGTTGTGATCAATATTGAACCTTATCATTTTCATTTACAGGGGATGACAAAATTTGCTGATCAGCGTCTAAGTATTGTGGCACAGGTAAGATTTGAATCAGCAAATGATGACTCATTCACTGGTATTTCCTTTTTACTTTACATTTTTTTGGATTGATCAGATTATTTATATGATTAACCTACTCCCTTTTACACTCTGGAGTTGTTGTTAACCATCTATGTACCTAACAGTAAGTACCGGACGAATCTAGATTTTGTCATTTCCAAAATTTACAGCAATTTCGCTAGTATTATCCATCATAGAAATGGATTTTTTGCTCACCTCGACTAATTCCATCGGTACCTGCTACCTCCCACCAGCACAAGTACCGGGTAACTCTATCTAACAAGGCGAAATCTCCTAGTGTTTTTGTCTCCGCTCGGATTTGAACCTGAGGCCTCATTAATCTCAACCCACTTCATTGACCACTAGGCCGCAGTCCACACCCTTGGTTGCCATCATAGAAATGGATGTTGATGTCAGATATTCTTGTTTTATAAACTCAACAAAAGAAATAAGACAATAGAAATAGCAGTTATATGCGTGTTAATGCCAAAAAATCTTATTTGCTGGCATGACCAGTTGTGGATAATGGATGTGAAAAAGGACATGATTTACTTTTCATGACAAGGCGAAGTGTTGCTTTTGTTTTCATCTATTAACATATCTTTCTAAAGGTATAGTCTCCAAGAATGCTGGTCTCCGATCTAAAAGTTTCTATGAGGTGGAAGTATATATTTGAACTCGATCCAACATTTCATTTCTTCATATCTTAAACCTAGTATGTGAAGTCCTAATATGGCCAAAAATTGCGAAAAAATTGGAACATGCTTTCTGCTTCTTGTTGAAATTGAATGTGTTATAGGAGTAGCATTTATTAAGTATTCACTGCAGCTTCTTCTCCTCTCTCTCGCCGTCTACTCTTTCTTTTATCTATGAAATCCATTTCTGAATTGGCAGTAGCTTTCTTGCTCTCTTTCTAGGTTGTATCTGGTTCTGAATCTAGTACAGAGAAGGACGAAACAGAGAAGGATGCGGGAAAATCTGATACATACAGTAATGACATGACTGCAGCCATGGGAGCTGGTTAGTCTATCTTTCTACACATTTTCTGGTTTGTGAACTTTATTTTCTTTCACATTGAGGATTTTTCTGGTGCATGCCTTTCCGATATGAATAAGAAAGCTATCAAACTTATTAGTTTGACTTATCAAGGAAAACTTATTAGTCTCCCTGCCCCTGGCAATTTTATAAAGCTGCATTACATCCTAGCTGAATCGGTTAAGTTATGTACAATCTTTTTCTACTATTTACTTTTCTTTGTTTCTCCTTCTTGCCTTGCCCTTTGTTGAAGATCCTTTCCTTACACAAACTGCAACTCCAAGTTTGCTCCTGATTCAGTTGTATTAGCATAATTTCCGGATCATCTAACTTAATGACATTCTCTTTTAGGCAGTAATTAATCAGAAAATTTTGCAGAGTTCTATTAACTAACTACTAAGTGTGGCACTCATATCGCCGCTAACTTTCTTAATGCAGTTTTAACCTATAGGCATGAGTTAGGAATGAACTACAACTTCATCCGTCCAGATTTGATTGTTGGGTCATGTCTACAGGTGACGAGTAATTACTTTTTCTTAGAACATATTATCCTTTTCTTGAGGTGATCTTTTGACTTCTTTTTTTGACTCCAACAAAATTGACAGACTCCTGAGGATGTGGACAAGCTTCGCAGCATTGGAGTAAAAACTATTTTTTGCTTGCAGCAAAATACAGACCTCGAGTATCCGTAAAATAAGTCATGATTATTTATTTCATGTTGGATCAACCAATCTATTTCACCTTCAATCTACGACATCTTTTTACACGTCCTTAATTAGTGTTCTCTAGATATTTTGGGGTTGATATCGGTGCAATTCGTGAATATGCCAACAAATGCAGTGATATTGAACACTTGCGTACCGAAATAAGGTTAGTTTAGCAGAAGTTAAAAAATAGTTCTGCAGTGCCTTGTTTTGTGAATGTAAACACACTGTCTCTCTCTGTATCTCTATCTATCCCTTTTCATTTGTATGAAAGTTAACCACTTCTTTGATGTTACAACTAGTGCAGGAGTTTATGTCATTGAGAAAGGCATGTTCTTCTTTCTGTTACTTTTAGGTTTAAACGGAAATAAATTGAAGGCTTAGAGTTGGTTTGAACTTTGAACATGAAATGACAGGTTAAAGGACAAGAAAGAAATCATTTATTACTGGGCTAAGTTTTGCATTCATTTGCAAAAGATTAATCTTCTATATCGCCCATGAATCAGTTCCTTTTCTTCCTTCAATTGCAAGAAATGCAATCACTAAAGTAAGCACACTTGTTTATTTCCTAGTCGTTTGGTTGGCTGTTGCGGAAATCTTTTACAGATACCAAAATTGTTAAACTTCTTATTATGGCTGATAAATGTAACTGCAAGAGTGTATGCACTTTTTGTGTTAAGTACATTAGGTCTACAAGACTTACAACCTAATATTTTACGATGTGAAATTATTTTGTTTTTGCATCCTTGTCTTAAACCCATATTAAGAAGGAATAATCAGGATTGGAATTTGATCAGCAATATGCTTGTATTATAACAGCATATGTGCACAGTACTAAAAGATGAAGTTATTTTCATTTTGAGAATATTTGCTGAATGTACTCTGCCTTATCTTGCTGATGTTAGAAAAGAGGTTCTTCATTACATGGGCTGACATGTCTTGGCATTCTTATTCTTACCCCAAGCTAAGGTGAAAACAGAAAAAGTTTTTTCCAAAAATTAGACAAGCATCTTGCTAATGTGTCTTTATAAAATCTTATAATCTCTAGAATATGTGATGCCACGAGGCATTACCAAAAGTTAATTCCATGATGCTCATTCCTAATTGTGTTGATGCTTGATGACGCAGGGATTTTGATGCATTTGATTTGAGGTTGCGGCTTCCAGCTGTTGTAAGCAAACTGAGCAAGGCCGTCAATAGAAATGGGGGTGTGACTTACATACATTGCACCGCTGGACTTGGCAGAGCTCCGGCAGTTGCGGTAAGTGCTTATGAGTTTCTCTATGTCGCCTGACAGATGCAATGGCATTAAAGTACTATTTAAACATGGAAGTTTCCCCCTCTTGCTTGTGTTTTTAGGATCATTTCTCAACACTTTAATGACATAGAGCACAGTATCCTTGCTCCTGGAATAATGACTTTTTCCCAGTCAACCTTGAATTGATTAATGTATATTTGTCTTCTGGGAAGTCTGAAATTGTGTTTTTGCGTAGAAGAAGGTAGTTATCACTTTAGCATAATCCTTGTTTTTTTCTTCATTTACTTGAGTTTGTTCTTGGCTTATCCATAAACACTGTTTTTGAAGCACTAATATACGTTACTTGTGCTTAATGTAAGACCTTAAATATCTAAGTGAACTACATCCTCTTTAATATGAAATGATGCAATCAATTTCCCTTGTCTGAATAAGTGTGTTCCATACATTAATATCTTCAGAGTAGCAGTCTTTTCCTGTTGATGGTCTCTGCTCCTCTCACCTCATCTCCCTGTCTCTTCATCTCCAACATTCTAAGTCACCTGGACCTCCTCTCAATATTTGTGCCTGAATCAATTCCCACCACTCCTTTTCAAATTTAACACTTTTTGCTGCCCTGGAGCATTGAAGCATTACACATCAAGTTCTTGCAATAACAGAATCAAACTCCATGATAAAATGTTTCCTTTCTGCACTCCCCCTCCCCTATCTCCAAATCCCAGTCCTAACACTCTCCGTACCCATCTCCAATTTTCAGCCACAATTCGGAAAACACTTGATCCAAATTGGTGAATTAGAGCAGATTCTGTTCTTTTCTTTGATCTTCAATTAGCAGTTCAGTGCCTTTGCTTTGTGCTAGAAGTCCATTGTACTGCTCTATTATACTGATCTGGTGATTGTACTTGCATTTGTTCTTTTGTTTTTGCCACTTTGTGGTGTTTGTAATGGACTAATGATTGCAAGAGCCGTAGAAGTGCAGTGGAAAAGTTCACAGAAATTTCATCATTGTCTGGGGTCCCTTCTGTGTGCATTGGTCCATGTTCTGCCTTCTTCTAAGCCTCAAAGATGTTGGGTGAATCGTCTTGGACAATGGCCTCTCTGGTGCTTGCAGGCTGCACACAAGTAGGAGAAGAGACCATTCAATGTCTGGTCATACTTCAAATCAGACTTTTGGCCGATTCATGTGTTGAGCCGTGGGATCACCTCATTCAAAAGTTTAAGCAGTTAAAGATGACACTTTATTTACTCAAGTATATCTTCAACACACCCCTCACGTGCCAATTAGATTCTCTTTCATGGTTCAAGCATGTGAAAACTTCTTTCCAATGAATGATGCTAGTGAGACTTGAACTCAGTAACTCTGCCCACTTTGATTCCATGTTGAACTATATGATAACCTCATCTAAAAGTTCAAGCTGTTAGAGAGGTACACTTATTTACTTAGTTATGTCTTCAACGTGTTAGTTGTTTGCTCGGATCAGGAAAATATTATTTTTTGCATAATTCTTAAGTGGTGAACCACGCATTTCATTTACAAGTTGAGTTTGTGCGCTTGGGACATAGCCTGACGCTTTTGCGGCAAAAGCTCTTTCATAGTCATTGCAGGCAGTCCTCCTTGTACATCCTCCTTAACAAACTAGGACTTACTGAACGATTCCTAAGGACTTCTCCTTCGCTTATGACTCGTAACAATTCTTAGCAGGAATGAGAGTTTTTCAGTACTGAGGCCATGTGTCAATGTAGTACTTAAGGAGAACGTGATCTTTGATAAGAAATTGCAAAACTGTGTCAGATTTCTACAGATATTCACCTTCCTGGAACTATTTTTGTTTTATTTATCTAAATTCCTTTGTGATTGAACTTATATTCTTTTGGAACTTTGAATTGCAGTTGACATATATGTTCTGGGTTCAAGGCTATAAGCTTGGTGAAGCTTTCAATTTACTCATGGTAATGTTTCCCTGTTATGTTGGTTATGTAGTTTCACTTTTTGCAAATATTATTATTGCTCGCTTGCTTGCTAACTCCAAGCGTTCTCTGTGAATAATTACCTTAAATTATGGCCCTTGACGAAGAAGAGTTTGTCTTCTAGGTTCCTGTAGCCAAACTTTTGAAGGTGATATCATCTGTTGAAGATAGAGTAATACCATGTTTTATTGATCTTTGCACTAAAGTACCTTATGGTGATGACTTGGGGAAAGAGTTTATGTGGATCGCTTCTGTAGCCAAAGTTTTTGAAGTTGATCATTACCTGTTGTAGATAGAATTATACCATGTTTTATTGGTTTTTGCAATAAAACATTCCTCGGAATATTATATGTGAACCATAACCACTGAAACTAGGCTGATTCCTTTTTCTATTTTTTCCCTTTTATATAGCTTAATCTCTCTCTTTTTTTTCCAACTCAAACTGGAATTTACATGTCTTCACCAAGTTTTTTCTATTATTTTGCAGAGCAAGCGCTCCTGCTTTCCAAAACTAGATGCCATCAAAAGTGCCACAGCAGATATTGTGAGTTCTATTGTTGTTTTAACAATTTATCATTCCCATAGTTCCCTTGTGGCTTTTGGTGTTGGTGTGGGATGCATGGTAATATATATTGCACTTTATCACTTAGTAAATTGAATTGAAAGGTCAATCCTGCTATAATGTGCAGAAAAAAACTATGTTTTATAGTAATATTTGTTGCATAATGTACGTTTAGTAACATATTTAGTTACAATATTTTACAACACCACAGAAGGCTTTTCATCTTTGTTTTAGCTAGATATGTCTTCTGCAAACAGTGTTGTTTCCCAGCTACCTTTACTTCTATATTTCGTTTCACGTTCTTCTTTCTGATTATGCTAGGTGGTTATTCTCATATATGCTTTTCTGTTCCTGACTAAGTATCTTCCTCTTTAAAGCTTACAGGCCTTAAAAGGAAACCTGCCACGTTGACATGGTCTGGTGATGATTGTAGTACAGTGGAAATATCTGGACTTGATATTGGCTGGGGCCAGGTAGTCAAGTCTCACTAATGGTATTAGTCATTTCCTTCAGAATGTATGACAGTTCTTTTAGCTGACCAGAAAATATTGAAGTTCATCTTTTTCAAATGTCAACTGTCAATTGCGCATAAGCTGATAATTAAACTTCAGTTAAGAGACTAGAATATACTGCTGCAGTTTTATAATGAATCCCGATAATTCTAAAAACATATATATATATATATATTGTCAGATGAGAGTTATCTCAATAAATTTGTCTTTTAAGTTATCAAAGATCAGTTCACTGGTTACAGGTAGAAGTATACCATAACAATCACATTCCCTATCCTCAATTTAGTAAGAGCTCTTATATTTTGGAAGGAACATTTTCACGAATATCGGGTTTCCATTATTCTAGCAACTTTGCATTATTTCATGCTTTATAATGTTTTCAGAGAATACCCTTGGAATTTGATGAGGAACGAGGTTTGTGGACTCTCCAGAGGGATTTGCCTGTAAGTATGTTGTTTTAGGCTTGAAGTGTTTCTTCTTATTCACCACAACCTACTGAATCTTTTTAACTTCAAACATGCCATATACCCCATGGTTGATGGTGTTAGAATGCTGACATTAACAGTCAATTTCACGAAATTATTCCAAAACAATCTAAAGAATATATTGTTACTACAAATTAATTGGAGCACATACAGCATAAAGATGGCCAATCCTAATATCTCATTCACAGGAAGGACACTATGAATACAAGTACATTGTTGATGGTGTCTGGACATGCAATGAGTTTGAGCCCATCACTTCTCCCAACAAAGATGGACATGTCAACAACTATGTAAAGGTAAGGAGCCTATTTCGCTTGGTTTTAGAGAAAGAGGTGCCATGTTCTATCATTTCTTCCTACTTATGCCTTTTGTTATTTTGGATTTCCTGTTTCATTCGGTGTGTTACTATATTATTCTCGTCTCAAAATGTCTTTATCCGAGGCACAAGACACAAACACTGGCTAGAGCATAAACCAGATACATGTTTTTCACTGGACATCTCATCATATATACATATGCTGCAGCAGGGGTGTTTAGCCTTCTCTATAGTTGTATCTCCTCAAAAAGTCAATAGTGTCTATTTTTTCTCCGACCTTTCAATAGAGTTGCTATCCTTTGACTTCACGGTTTATATCTCTTGCCTCTAATATTCAACTTGGACTATTGGACGTGCCAGCAGGTTCTTGACGACAATCCAGACAGCATCAGTGCAGCAGTTCGGAATAGGCTCACTAGTGATGATCCTGATCTTACTTCAGACGAAAGGCTAATAATTAGGGAATTTCTTGAAGCTTATCCAGACAAAGAATGAAGTCGATGCCATAGCATATACTTACTATATACACGTTATAATTGTAAGCTAGTCAATAATTTGCTATAATTCATGCAATGTAAGATGTAGCTGTTTGTAGTATGATCACACCAGTTGTATGATACGTTTACAGGAATAAACATTAGTTATATGTTATAGTGAAGTAACTTACTCCACCAATGCTTCTCTTCCTCTTTGTCATCTGTCTCTTCATTTCATAAGCTGTGATTTTATTGTGCAATGGCAGTCAATTTAAGGGCGATGTGCACAAATAGCCACTAATAGCACCTGTCTTTATTTTAAAACCAGTGTTTTAAATGTCTTTAGTCTTTAGCCACTGGTTCAATAAACTTATACCTGATTGGACGAAAATACCCTTCTGCTATAACTTATACCTACACTTTTATTAACGATCAGCTGCAGCAGCGCTAACTACTTCACTGTGATCGTCGAAATTGCAGAAGATTCTCTTCCGATTTCAAAATATAGGATTCAACCTTCTCGTCCAAAAATCGACATAGATTTATAGTAAGTTATACTTTTATGTGTTTCTATTGATTTTTATTTTGACATAGTTATACTTTTTCCGATTTCTATTGATTTTTATACAGTAAGTAGAATTTTTTTTTTTTTTTTTTTGAATTTGTGGATTGATAAGGTTAAGGACATCGCGTCCTGTGATAATTGTATAAAAATTGAGCACATAATATTAAGGACATAGTGTCCTGATTTTGCAAATTGAATTGAAAAAGTTAAGGACACAATGTCCTTAATTTTGTTATTGTTCTTCTGTATATTAAGGACATATTGTCATAGTTTTGCAAATTGTTTTGAAAAAATTAAGGACACTTGGTCCTGAAGTTTGAGTTTCAAGTTGAAAAGTTGAGGATACTTGGTCCTGAACTTTGACTTACATGTTCAATATTTAAGGACACTTGGTGCTTAACTTACAGTTATAAGTTAAAAAGTTAAGGACAGGTAGTCCTTAACTTCAAGTTTCAAGTTCAATAGTTAAGGATACTTCGTCCTAAACTTTGACTTGCATGTTGAATAGTTAAGAACATTTGGTCCTTAACTTAGAGTTCCAAGTTAAAAAGTTAAGGACATGGAGTCCTTAACTTCATGTTTCAAGTTCAAAAGTTAATGATACTTGGTCCTTAACTTTGGGTTTCAAGTTCAAAAGTTAAGGACAAGAGTCCTTAAGTTTGACTTGCAGGTTCAAGTTAAGGACAGGTAGTCCTTAAGTTTGACTTACAGGTTCAAAAGTTAAGGACAAGCAGTCTTTAACTTTGAATTCCAAGTTCAAAAGTTAAGAACACTTGGTCCTTAACTTGGTCTTCAACTTATAGTGCATGTTCTTAATTATACAAGGATTGCCCTATAAAATATGTTCTGAGTTTTCCATTCTCTTGACTTGCAGGATGGAAACAATATGCATTATAGTTATTTTTAATGGTAGATGGACTGAAGACTATAAGTATCTTGATCATCAAACAAAGCTTGTTCTAGTACCTGAGACAATTCGGTTTTAAAATTTCATTAAACAGATCTTTGAAGTTATTGAATTGGATAGAGACAAGTTTGAAGCAGTGATATGGTTTGATATCAACCTTGGAACAAGCAAGGGAATGCCTGTATTGAAAGATTTAGATCTTCACACATGTATAGAGTTACTAAAAACTCATTCACTCTTCAAGGGCTGTCGTTTCATTGTTGATATTTCGGAAAGAGTTTTTGGATCAACAGTAACTTTGAACATATCAACAGAGAAACTCAACATGACAATCAAAACAAATGCCAACAGATAATGGAAATAGATATGGTTGAAGCTCAACCAATAACTGAAGAGGTGCTTCAAACACATGTCAACAGAGAAACTCAACATGACAACCAAAACAAATACCAACAGATAATGAAAATAGATATGGTTCAAGCACAACCAATAACTGAAGAGGTGCTTCAAACATTTATTTTTATTCAAGTAGAAGGACAAAGCATTATAGAGATTGACAACGAACAAGCTTTGGGTATTCAAGTCTTAGAGAGTGCACTGGTAGTCGAAGAAGTTGCTGAAAAAACCTCTACTCAACTAACTAGACGAAGATCAAATTTGAAACAAAAAGAATCCCCAACTACGATATTAAGAGAAAATGCTTCATTGGATGAAATAAAAGTGGGATCAGTATTTGACAAAAAGAAGAGTATAATTAACTATTTTTCAAATATAGCAATTAAAGGATATTTTGAATTCAAGGTTGTTAGATCAAGCTCAACAAGATATTCGTTGAAATGCAATGATGATAGATGTGGGTGGTGTGTGCGTGCTTTCAGAATTAAAGATTCAACACTGTTCAAGATAGTAAAGATTGAGAAAAAGCATGACTGCTCTGTTAACACTATGAAAGTTGATCAAAGGCATGCAACTTCAAAGTTGATTAGTGGTTACATTATCGACAATCTTCAAGAACCAAGGTTTGAAGTTACACCAGTTTTTGTCATGGCATAGATGTAAAAATTGCATGGACTAGACATTGGGTATCACAAGGTGTGGCGTGCTATTCAACTTGCTTCCGCTTTAATAAGAGGAACTCCTGAAGAGAATTATGAATTATTATCTTCATACTTGTATATGATGATAAGTAAAAACCCGGGAACATATAGTAACATAAATATAGACGACAACAATAGGTAAACAATCAAAAAAAAGTTTATTAGTCCATTTTATAAAATTTAGGATATGCTGTCTTTAACCAGTTAACTTTTGAGCTTGTAACCAGAAGTTCAGGACTGGTTGTCCTTAACTTTTGAACTTTGAACTCAAAGTTAAGGACTGCATGTCCTTAACTTCATAACTTGTAACTCTAAGTTAAGGACTGGTTGTTCTTAACTTTTGACCTTGTAAGTCTAACTACAGGACTACTTGTCCTTAACTTTTGGCCTTGTAATCTAAAGTTCAGGACTATCTGTCCTTAACTTCTATTAAACTTGTTGTATACTGTATTTTCAGGTTTCTTTATATGTTTTATGCATATGGATCATCAATATCTGGTTGGAATCATTGTAGACCAGTGATTGCTATTGATGCAACTTTTTTGAAGTCAAAATTTCGTGGTGTTTTAATGATTTCAGTTTCAAAGGATGCTAATAACCAAATTTTCCCACTAGCCTTTGGAATAGCAGAATCTAAAAATAACACTTCCTATGAGTGGTACTTTAGTCAGCTTCGAAATGCAACTGGGAGCCGTGAGAATTTAATTTTTTTTATCAGACAGGCATCAAGCTATTGCATATGGCATTGCAAAGGTATATCCTGAAAGCCATCATGGGATTTGCATCTATCATTTGGAGCAGAACCTAAAGCGAAGGAAAATGAAAAGTGAGGTCATAAAACTTTTTCAAAGTGTTGCAAGAGTATACAGGCGCAAAGAATCTAATCTATACATGTCAGATATAGCAAAAGTAGATAAGAAGACTTATGACTACTTGATGGAAGAACCACCAGAAAGGTGGGCACGTTCTTGTAGTCCACGACGAAGATATGACATCCTCACAACAAACATAGTTGAGTCAATAAATTCTGTCCTATTAGAAGCAAGGGAGCTGCCTATATTAAGAATGATGGATTTTATTCAAGTGAAGCTACAACGTTGGTTTATGAAAGAAGAAATGAAGTAGAAGGAACTTTTTATGAAGTTTCTTGTTGGGTAGAGGAGGAATTGAAGAAAAAGATAGATTTAGCATTTACTTTGAATGTAAGTATTATGTTCTATGTTTAGCTTATGATTTTAATATAACTTAACATAATGTACTAACTTATAATTTTTCAACATTGAAGGTCTTCCCTGTTGATTCATGGCGTTCTAGAGTTGAAGAAGAAGGAATAACTTTCTTGGTGGTAAACAAAAGAACATGTGATTGTTTTCAGTTTCAATTTGATGAATTACCATGCATACATGCAATTGCAGCTATCGATAAGAGAAACATCAAGAAGTCCAACTTTTGCTCGCACTACTACTTAAAGGAATCTTGGCTGAAAATATATGAAAGACAAATACATCCTGTAGGACATACTAATTCTTGGATTGTACCAGAGAGTGTTAAGTCACAAATTATTAAACCTCCAGATTACAAAGTGCCACTAGGTAGAAGGCAGAATAAAAGGCATATTCCACCTACCAAGTCATCAAAAATAACATTCAAATATGGTCGTTACAGAATAATTGGTCATAATAGAACAGCTTGTATATATTCTCCGGCAGTCCATCCATTTTCAAGAAAGCATAGAGAATAATAGATATATCCACTTATGTTTATCGACTCTTTTAAGTTTTTGCTATAAATTGGATTCATTTAGATTATTCTTATTTGAGCATATGTCTGAATTTTTAAAATTTCTTTCTACTTACGTTCTTTTGCTTTCTTTTGAGTTCAAAGTTTAAAAGTTAAGGACCGGAGTCCTTAAGTTTGACTTGCAGGTTCAAAAGTTAAGGACAGGCAGTTCTTAAGTTTGAATTACACGTTCAAAAGTTAAGGACATGCAGTTCTTAACTTTAAGTTCAAAGTTCAAAAGTTAAGGACTGTCTGTCCTTAACTTTGAGTTTTAAGTTCAAAAGTTAAGGACAAGAGTCCTTAAGTTTGACTTGCAGGTTCAAAAGTTAAGGACATGTAGTCCTTAAGTTTGAATTACACATTCAAAAGTTAAGGACAAGAAGTCCTTAACTTTGAGTTCAAAGTTCAAAAGTTAAGGACTGTCTGTCCTTAAGTTTGAGTTTCAAGTTCAAAAGTTAAGGACGGGAGTCCTTAAGTTTGACTTGCAGGTTCAAAAGTTAAGGACATGCAATCCTTAAGTTTGAATTACACGTTCAAAAGTTAAGGACAAGCAGTCCTTAACTTTGAGTTCAAAGTTTAAAAGTTAAGGACACTTGATTCTTAACTTTGAATTTGAAGTTCAATTACACTTAGTCATGAACATTACTAACAAGCTCAATGGACAAATTAACACTTGAGAGAAACAAAGAAATTAATAACATGATGCCTTCATGTTACTTCTGAAATTGTAATTTTGCATAGCCGTGACAAAAATTTATGCTATGCAAACAAAATATAAGTGCCTTTTGAGGAATTTACAAAATATTTCAGAATTCATGTGGATTCTTTACAGCAATTGTATACAAAAGATCAACCACAACTAACTTTCTTTACAACTAAACGACAACTCCTTCAGACAACAAGTTTCATTTTCACTCTCATAGTCATCGCCAACATTTTCTGGTGGTGTATCATAACCAGAATTTCTTTTCCACTCGCCATGTGCCCAAAGATTTGCGGCAAGTTCTTTTCTAAAGTCTTTTATGTCTTCAGGTTGGAATTTCTCCACATCCTTTCCAATCATCAACAACTCCACATACTTGATTAGGAATGCACCACAATCAGTCCTAAGAAAAATATAAGATATGGAGTGAATTAAATAATAAATCTAAAGTACATATAAATTATATAACAAATACACGTACGATCTAGTTTGGTGTGGTGATCTTTGCCACTGAATATCAAATTTGTTGAAGGAATTTCCAAATGACTTGTGATGTTTGTCAAACTGTGAGAACTTTAGCAAGTGGGAGATCATGCGTGCATACATTTCCATGTGATTCATTCCTGCCTCATATGACTCACTATATATGGAATCATACACATCAATCTTTTTCTGATTCAAGTCCAATACCGCCAAAAGAAAGTGTGTCACAGCATTATCATCTTCTAACGGAAGTTGACATGGAAAAAAGATTTTGTCAACCTCTGTCCAAGCAATTCCACATCTACAACTACCCCTCCCCCCCCCCCCTCACACACACATATGGTGTCAGAAACAACTGATTATCACCACACCAAAACTCATCAGTAGCATCTTCACTGAAATCTTTATACACAAGCATCATATAGTTATCAAAAAGAATATATGTAGTTGTGCATCGAAAAGGATGGTCCCAAGGGTGGTAGCATTCTTTCTTTTTCAGATAATATAGGGCAATGTCAATATGCTTCATAAAAAGGCAAAAAATAAAACAAATCCATCAGTCATAAAATAATTAAAAATAATAAATTAAGAATAAAGAAAATAAATATCTTGCGAATTATCAAACTTTATCATCAAGTACAAAGCTACTATCTGAAAGCTCAAGGAAGAACATTTTGCTACTGATTTTTTGATAATACAATTTGTATAGATTCTTTCTCACACCATTATCATCAGCATATATATCAGTTTGTCACCTGAAAATTTTGAAAATATCAAAGTTAGAAGTTAGTCCTGAACTATCCTTTCAAGTTGAAAAGTTAAGGACAGGCAGTCCTTAAGTTTGAATTACAGGTTCAAAAGTTAAGGACACTTGATCCTGAAGTTTGAGTTTTAAGTTCAAAAGTTAAGGACACATGGTCCTGAACTTAGACTTACAAGTTCAAAAGTTCAGGACATGTTGTCCTTAACTTAGACTAACAAGTATAAAAGTTAAGGACTGTCTGTCCTTAATTTATAGTTCCAAGTTCAAAAGTTAAGGACATGCGTCCTTAAGTTTGACTTGCAGGTTCAAAAGTTAAGGACATGCAGTCCTTACGTTTGAATTACAGGTTCAAAAGTTAAGGGCAGACAGTCCTTAACTTTGAGTTTAAAGTTCAAAAGTTAAGGATACATGGTCCTGAACTTTGACTTACAAGTTCAAAAGTTCAGAACACTTGGTCCTGAACTTTGATTTCCAAGTTGAAAAGTTAAGGACACTTGATCCTTAACTTTGATTTTCAAAATTCCAAAGTTAAGGACACTTGGTCCTAAACTTAGACTTATAATCACAGTAGTTAAGGACACTTAACTTTAGCAATTTCAATATCAATACACTTAATCCTAAAATTTAAAATTACAAGTTAAGGACACGAATTTAAGCAATTAACAAATAATGAAATACATTAAGGAACTTACTGTTTTTTCGACCTTTTCTTTTCTCCTTTCCCAATCACACAAGAATTTCTTCAATAATTTTGCATCATCTTTGGCATAATGAAAAATACATCTATGAGTATATGTTGATTTTATCCAGCCTGAACTCTTAGGAGTATTTTCATTGTGCGACATCGATGTTCCTGTTTTTCTTTCCTGATCAAAAGGAGATTTCAACTGGCAACTAAGTTTCTTGTTCCTTTTACCTCGACCAAGCTCTTCTTCAACATTTCCTTCAACCTCTATAGACAAAGCCCCATCAATGCTCATTTGTGTACTTGGAGGAGTAGGAGTAAGAATAGAAAATGACGGTTCATCATAACCAATACTGTCTCTCTTTCTTTCCCTCGTATATTAGTTAAGAGCTTCATCATTGTTTTCCTCTGCATACAATATTATTTATATATATATATATATATATATATATATATATATATATATATATTAGTTTGCTGCAAGTCATCAAATGAAGAGATTGTGACAACCTGACCAGTCACCTCATGAGTTACCGCTCTGTTTCCCCCATTTCTGCTTCTTTATGCTTTGTTATCCGTGTTTTATGGTATCGGGTTGGTCGGATCGAGTCCGGAATGATTTTGGTAAGGTTTGAGACACTTAGTCTCTTTTAATAGGTTTAAGTTGGAAAAGTCAACCGGATGTTGACTTATATGTTAGAGGGCTCGGATGTAAGTTCCGATGGTCCGGTTAGCCTCGGGAGGTGATTTATGACTTCGGAGTGTGATTGGAATGGGTTTTGGAGGTCCGAAATAAAATTAGGCTTGAATTGGTGAAGTTGATATTTTGGCGATATCCGGTTGATAGGTGAGATTTTGATTCGGGGATCGGGATGGAATGCTGAGGATTGCAATAGCTTCGTTACATCATTTGGGATGTGTGTGCAAAATTTCAGGTCATTCGTATGTAGTTTGGTTGGATTTTTTATCGAAAGCGTATTTCGGAAGTTTTTAGAAACTTAGGCTTAAATTCGATGAGTTTGGGGTAATTTGATGTTGTTTGAGGTATTTTAATGATTGGAACAAGTTTGAATAAGATTTTAGGATGTGTTGGTGCTTTTGGTTGAGGTCCCGAGGGCCTCGGGTGAGATTCGGGTGGTCAATCGGACCATTTTTGGTGTTTGGAAGTTGCAGATTTTGGGAGTTCAGATGTTGCAGAGTTTATCTCTTCTCATTCGCGTGAGGAGTCACGCGTTCGCAAAGAAGGAAGGTCAGGATTTAGCCTTCGCAATCGCGAGATGGGCTTCGCATTCGCGGAAAGCTGGGGTCCAGTATATCGCGTTCGCGAGTGATTGTACGCGATCGCGAAGAAGAGTGTGAGTCATATGGGTCAAAGATATTTTGTTCATCGCGTTCGCATAAGGGGTGTTGCATTCGCGTAGGTGTGGGAAGCGGAAGCATCGCGTTCGCAGGGTCTGTATCGCGTTCGCGTAGTGTATTGTTGAGGTCTTGGAAATTTGCTCGTCGCGATTGCGAGGCTTGTGCCGCGATCGTGATGAAGGAATGGGCAGAGCTGGGCAGAATGTTTTAAGTCATTTCATCCGCGATTTGGGGCTCATTTCCTCCATTGTTGATCATTTTGAGAGCTTTTTGAAGGAAATTAAAGAGGGATTCAAGGAGGAACGTTTGGAGTTATTCGGACCTAAAACTCGATTCTATTATGAAATCCACCTAGGAATTTATGGAAACTTAAGCTAACAATGGAAAAACTAGGGCTTGGGATTTTGAATCTTTGATTGGGGATTTGGAGGACCATTTGGGGTCGGATTTGAGAACTTTTGATATGAATGAACTCGTGGGAGGATAAGGAACCCGTTGATGTGAAAATTTTTGAGTTTCGAGAAGTGGGCTTGGGGCTCGAGTTTTGCTAATTTCGGGATTTTTGATATTTTTTGATTACTTTCGCTTGGGCATTGTTCCCTTAGCATATTGTGACGTATTCGTTCTGATTTTGGATAGATTCGACCCGTGTGGATGCCAATTCGAGGGGCAAAGGCATCGCGAGCTAGAGGTTTAGCCAGTTCGAGGTGAGTAATGATTGTAAATGATGTTCTGAGGATTTGAAAACCCGCATTGCACATCGTAGTGCTATATTGAGGTGAGACATGCGCTTGATAATGAGTGTGGGGTCGTTTACTATTGGGGATTGTGACTTGGTCCGTCTCGATTGATGATTTTATCGCGTCTTTGATTGAAAACTATTTGATATCATCATTATTTGGGCTGAATGCCATATTTGGGTCGAGTGCCAACTATGTGAACCCTTCGGGGCTTGTTATTGATATTTCCTCACTGTTCTGACTTTATACTTGAACTCAGTCATGTTATTTTCTACTGTTTTCAAAACTCAGCCAAGTTTACTTTGCTTTAACACATGAAATGATATTTCAAATAATATTTTGGGCTGAGCATTATGTTTTACTATTGGCCGAGTGGCTTATGTAATTTTTGACTGAGTAAGGCCGAGGGCCTAGTTGTGAGGAAATATTGATATTGATTTGAGGCCGAGGGCCTGAGATATATACGCCATGAGGTGGCTTGTTGATATTATTTATGAGGCCGAGGGCCTGAGATATATACGCCACGAGGTGGCTTGACTGATATGAGGCCGAGGTCCTAGATTTGATGCCACGAGATGGCTTGATATTGCGCTTGGGTCGTAAGGGACCCCTCCCGGAGTCTGCACACCCCCAGTGACCGCAGGTACCCATTGTGATGTGAGATATAGCCCGGGGGGCTGGTACAGTTCTGAGATTGTGCCCGAGGGTCGAAACTTCTATGTGTTTACTTTGTCTTAATCGCCTGTCATTACTTATTGATTGTGTATTTGTGCATGAGGGGCAAAACTTTATGTGTTTATCTTCTTAATTTCCTGGCATTACCTGTTGATTGAGTGTTTGTGCCCGAGGGGCTGATTTCTGTGCTTATCTGCACTCATTGGTTTGCATTCATTTGCATAACTGTTGGGAAGTCATTTTTCAAAAGAAGTTTGAACCGAGCTAAGATGTTTTTAAGAGATTTCATAGCTTCATTGCTTTCTTAAATGGTTTTATACTGCTTCTATACAACATGTTGATATGCTTTATGTAATTTCTTGCCACTCAGTTATTATTTACCTTTATTATTCACTGAGTTGGAGTACTCACTTTACTCCCTGCACCTTGTGTGCAGATTCAGGTATTTCTGAACCCGGTAGCGGGTATTGGTTGATCAGAAGCAGAGTCATCGGAGTTTAGCCAGGCGGCTGCCGGCATCTGCAGTACTGCTTTACTTCCTCTTCATTTCATTTATCTGTACCCAGTATATTCAGACTTATCAATTGTAGTTAGACCCTAGTAGATGCTCGTGACTTGTGATACCCCGGTTTGGGCTGTGTTTGGGTTGTACTTCTGCATTATTATGATATTATCAGTTGTATGAAATTATCAAATCATGATTTAGCCTATTTTATTGTTGTTTAGCTATTTAACTTCGAATTGGAGATGTGTCGGCTGGCCTTGTCTTCACGAGAGGCGTCATCACGACCGAGTATGGGTTTAGAGTCGTGACAGAGACAAAAACTAAGAACATTTTTTTAAAATGTACTGGCATATTCAATTATGAATATAATATTTAGGACACAATCAATACCTATCTTGTTCACATTGCCTTCTTGTATTTTTTCAACAGACAATTGAGTTAACATATTGGTTGCATCATTTTCTTTATCTTCCAACTGCACATTTTCTTTATCTTGCAACTATTCTCCATGTTCTTCAGTTGCAAGTTCACAAGATTCTGTAAAATATTTACAAGAGCTAACACAATTAGTACTTGTTACTAATCTTTGATTAAAACAAACATATATAAAATTAAAAAAATACTGTCTAACCGTTTGCAATTGTCAAGATCATCCCAGTTAAATCATTATCTTCACTAGCATTTTTTTGGCTTCCAATATAGTCGGTAAGAGAGAAAGGTGTAGAGCGATCACATGTTCCATCTATGCATTTGGAAACAATCTCACCTCTGCTTGTTCCTTCGGTATTTTCTAGGTCATAAGATTGTACTCCACTTTTTTCTTGATACTCCACTCCGGCTTCTTCCCTTGCAGCTTCAAAAGATTCTGTAACATTTGCAATTAATACCCATTCTAATAATTCACTAAAACTAACATTCAATATATCATGAAAATTTCATCTAACCTTGATTGGCACAATTTTGAACTCCAAATTTCTCTTTATATGAGAGAGGTGTAGACAGATCATATGTTCCTTCTAAGTATTTGCATACAATCTCACTGACACTTGTTCCCAATGGACTTTCTAAATCATCCTGAGATTGCAATCCACATTTATAAATTTTTTCTGTTACTCCTGTCTCTTTTGAATTTCCCTGGTCTTGACATTCTACTACATCTTGAACTTTCACTCCATCAATAGATTCTACAAATATTTATAATCACAAAAAAGTTTGTATCTATTATGCTATTGAATATAAGTTTCAATGAAAAAAAATTCAAAATCTATATCTAACCTTTCCTAATATCAGTGACGTTATCAGTTTCATCATCTAGATGTGCATCTCTAAAATCGCTTTCATACTGAACTTCTACATGCACATCCATATCATCACATTCATAACCACCTATATCTTTGTTAATTGTAACAGTAGGCTTTGTACCATGACAATGATCATCAACTCCATCTTTAGTAATTGGAACACTAGATTCTCTCTCTATGTTCCTTTCATCGGGTTTCGCATAAATCTTCAACAAAGTATCAAGCTTTGATTTCTTTAAATCCTGAGAAAGAAACTAAGTTAGAAAGTTAAGGATAGGTAGTCCTAAACTTTAAGTTACAAGTAAAGAAGTTAAGGATAGGCAGTCCTTAACTTAGAGTAACAAGTTCAAAATTTAAGGACATGCAGTCCATAACTTTGAATTCCAAGTTAAAAAGTTAAGGCTTGGTCCTAAACTTCAAATTTCAAATTGAAAAGTTAAGGACACTTGGTCCTGGACTTCAAGTTTCAAGTTCAAAAGTTCAGGACAGATGGTCCTGAACTTATACTTACAGGTTCAAAAGTTAAGGACATGCAGTCCTTAACTTATAGTTTTAAGTTCAAAAGTTAAGGACACTTGGTCCTAAACTTCAAGTTTTAAGTTCAAAAGTTAAGGACAGGCAGTCCTAAACTTATATTTTTAAGTTCAAAAGTTAAGGACACTTGGTCCTAAACTTCAAGTTTTAAGTTCAAAAATTAAGGACATGCAGTCCTTAACTTATAGTTATAAGATCAAAAGTTAATGACAATAGGTCATTAACTTCAAGTTTCAAGTTCAAAACTTAAGGACAGACAATCCTTAACTTTGAATTCCAAGTTCAAAAGATAAGGACAATGGTCCTGAACTTCAAGTTTCAAGTTCAAAAGTTCAGGACTTAGACTTACAAGTTCAAAAGTTAAGGACAGGCAGTCCTTAACTTTGAGTTACAAGTTCAAAAGTTAAGGACACAAGGTCCTGAACTTAGACTAACTGAAATTAATGATATTACCTTGATTTCATTCTCAATTTTTTTTTTCTGATACAACTATTTTTTGATTTATTCTAGTAAATTCAATATGCAGATCCTTTTTAAAGCTCTCTGATAATCTCTGAATCAAAAAACATAAAAACAAAAAAGTCTCTCAAGCAAAAAATAATCAAATAAAAACTAATGCTATTCAAAGGCAGAAAACCTACTTTAAAAATTTCCTGAAGCATGGCTCCATCAAATTGTGTGGAAGATGGTATTGAGCTTTGATCTTGAGAAATCTGCTCTTCCACACTAATAGGCTCTGTATCTTCTTCAATAGGAATAACTGGTGACACCTTGATCAACTTATACAACTATTATATAACCAAAAAAAATAAGTTTTCATAACTAAAACAAATAAACAAAAAAAAGCTAGTAATTAGATTAACTTACATTTTTATTATGAAAGTATTTTTTACACAGAGAATCATACTGTGGCGATTTCATTTCCAAATAACATAACATCCGAGGAAAACCACATTCTTGGAAGTTCACAAATTATTTTTCTTGAAAAATAGGAATTACTTCCATAATCCAAAGACAAAAGGCAAAAGGAAAGCCAAGTATAGTGTAGCTATCCTTGTCTTTCTCTTTCTCTTTCTCTTTCTCATTCTCATCTCAGTGGGCTTCAAACAACTCTTCAATGATTTTAATAATGTTTCATAAGAAAGAGAGCCCCAGTTGAAAGAAGAGCAGAGTTCATCATCGTCTACAATTTTCATTATCTGCTCGGACACATTCCTATTCTTCCGCTTCCCCATCAAAACAGATTCAACAAAATAAATTGTTACCAACATTACAGCATCATCATCGCTGCCTACAAATGATGTAGCTATACCATATGGGTGACTAGTAATAAAATTAAACAAATCACCCAACTCAACTCTATCCTTTCCGGGAAAATAGACTTTCGAAAGCCTATTCTCTTTTTCATGCAAACCTTTGATGTCCAGTGAAGAATAACACTTCAAACTAGTAATTATATGAAATGCTTCACGTGTAAACTTAATTTCACGGTCAAAAATCTTGAATGTCATCGAATTAGGGACATTATTTACAATTTCTGAAAGCAATACACAGTGAATAAGTTTACCATAGAACTTCACACTTTGTAATTGGAAAAAGTTTCCTAAAATACCATCCCTCAACTTCTTCCACTGCCTGTTTGAAAAAAAAGTTTTGATTGTTTCCTTATACTGTAAATCTCCTTTTCAATAGATCATAAAATTACGCCAAACATCAAACTCGAACACAGGATCTCCTTCCGTTATCAGACTACAAATAAGGAAAAAGAACTAAAGATTAGGACTTATAGTTACAACTTGAAAAGTTCGAGGCACTTGGTCCTTAACTTCAAGTTTCAAGAAAAAAAGTTAAGGACAGACAGTCCTTAACTTAAAGTTTCAAGATGAAAAGTTAAGGACAATAGGTCCTGAACTTAAATTTCAAGTTCAAAAGTGAAGGACACTTGGTCCTTAACTTCAAGTTTCAAGTTAAAAAGTTAAGGACAAGCAGTCCTTAACTTATAGTTTCATGTTGAAAAGTTAAGGACATTTGGTCCTAAACTTTAATTTTAAGTTCAAAAGTAAAGAACACTTGGTCCTTAACTTTGAATTCCAAGTTCAAAAGTTAAGGACACTTAGTCCTGAACTTTGACTTACAAGTTCAAAAGTTAATGACACTTGGCCCTTAACTTAGAGTTACAAGTTAAAAAGGTAAGAACATGCAGTCCTTAACTTATAGTTTTAAGTTGAAAAGTTAAGGACACTTGGTCCTGAACTTCAACTTTCAAGTTCCAAAGTTAAGGACACTTGGTCCTTAACTTCAAGTTCCAAAGTAAAGGACACTTGGTCTTCAAGTTTCAAGTTAAAAAGTTAAGGACACTCAGTCCTTAACTTTGAAATCCAAGTTCAAAAGTTAATGTTGCTTGGTCCTTAACTTTTATGAATACAGTTAACTAAAAATTCATAAACACAGTTAGCTTATGAATTCGTACGACTATTTTTATGAAATGTCCTTACATAATCAAATATATTGATTGAACCACAAATACATTTCACTATAAAAAAAATTGCAATAACAGCCTCACAAAAATACGCTACTTATTCGACTCTGAATCAACTTATAATCATTATTTTTGAAATTTCACACATACTTGATACAACATTGATCGCGATTACACATATACAAAAATAAAAATGCATAAAAGCAACAAAAAAAAAATACCAGTTCGATCGTTTGATGCAGAGAAGATGACAGAGAAGATGAAGAAGGAGAAAGATTAATTGCAGCTGGTTTGCATGCGAGGGCGATACAGATGAGGAGCACAAGAAACTTGCCCTGAAATTTTCGCTCTCAAATTTTTCCTCTTCTGAATGAATAAAACAAGGGTTTAGGAATATAAGAATTGAAGAAAAGGTAAAACTATCTTTTTGTTATTAGTAGTGGCTATTTTTGCTGAGTACTATAATTAGTGGATAAAAAATAAAGACCACCTTACTTAGTGGCTACCACACGCCATTTTTACTCAATTTAAGCACAAGATTATATTATCTTTCTTATAATCCACCTGTAATGGTAAAATAGTCAACAAAATTTTGATAACTTACCAAGATGATTCTTTAAAAATTCTAGATTTAACATTAAGTAGGCGTTTGGACATGAATTCCAAAAAAAAAAAATCAAATTTGGAATTTCACTAAAATTTGAATTGAAGATGAAGTTGTGTTTGGTTATAATTTTTGCAAAATATTTGGATATCTTTTTTTCAAAATCATGAACTTTATACCCCCACAACTTGTAAAAAATATCAAAACTACCCTAATTTGATTATACTACTTGAAATAAACAATCAAATATGCTGTTGTTTAAGTGTTATCATATTCTTTTTTACTGCAATATACAGAAGATGCAAAATTAATATTACATTTTCTAACATAGTCCGCTTCCCACTGCTATTACCACTGTTATCAAACATGCAGGTTAACAATTGATGGGGTCATTTTATAAATTTTAAAAATATAGGATAAATTTATAAAATTAAAAACTAGCAAATTCTCATTTTCAATTGAAAAACTGGTAAGAACCAGTTTTTCAAATTTAAAAATCCATTTTCAAGTGAAATCGAAAAAATTGAGAAGATTTTGATAACCAAACATTATTTTCAAAAAAAGTTTTTAAAAAAAGAAAAAATTTTGTATGTCCAAACGGGCATCTCAAATAAAAGTTCAAAAGGTGGAGCAACAAACTTTTAATGTGGTGAAATTTCTAAAGAAGAGAAATAAAAAGGATGAGTCATTAGAAGACCTTGCTTAACTTTTCATGTTCTTATTTTTTTGGTTTTCCACCCAATGTTCATTACCCGTATTGGGACCCCACTAAATTAGGATTCACGCTTCCGAACAAAGACGACTTCATATCCAGAGATGGAATTCGAATCTCTAATTAAAAATAAAGGAGTACTTACCATTCCACCACAATTTCGTGGGTCATGTTCTAATTTTGTTTTACTTTTCTTTGTATTCCACATGTCAAATCTTGAGTGAAGTAGATATTTGCAAATAAAAGTTAAAAAACTGAAATAAAGTACCCGAGGAAAAAAAAGGATAGATAGTTATTGAGATCCTAAAAAGGGTTAAAAGCTTTAAATTCCTTCATGTGACATCAATTTATAATTACATAGAAGTTAGTAAAGTATTTGGATAATTAATGCATAATCCGAAGGTCAAATAGTAATAAGCAGAGAGAATGATTTTCTTTTCAAGGACACATGAGACTCTAAGAGAAAGCATAATCTACAATGTGTCGGTGAGAAAGATTCACAATCCAACACTAATCTTTTTTATATTCCAAATTACATGGTTAAACATTAAGGCTCAGGGTCATTTTTTTGTATTTTTTTGTTGAGAAATATGTATTTTTGACCGCTCCCAAAAATAATAGCGACAAAATGTATTTTTTTATATGTTCCCATTGTATACATATAATACACATATTTTATAGTATATATTTTTTGGTTAGTTTCATTGTCCGGTCAATATTGTATTTTACTCTATCTTTTTCCCTTGTGATTCATTAAGGAAATCTTTTGAGAGGATTGAAAAACAAATAAAAATACCTCTTTATGTATCTTTAAAGAAATTTATTTTGTATTTGTTACCTGAAATTGAAAATACACCCAAAATATTCATAAAAATTGCACGAGGCGCCTTATTTGGTCGCCTCCATTTAACATATACCCCTTTTTAAAAAAGTTTTAACTTGTACCCATTTTTAAATAATTTCAGCCCCCTTTCACCTTCTCCTTCTCCTCCTTCATTTTCTTAAAATATTTTCAGTACGATAACACAGGTTAGCATCTGGTCTTCATTGTTATGACTTATCAATAACAACGAATCAACTAACATAAACTGCACGATTTCTTTTCATTTTTTTTCGCATTTTTGATTAATCTTTTTTTCTTTGAATCAAATGAATTGATATATGGGGTTAAAGTAATAGTTTCACTTTATATCACTTAAACTTTATGATTATTTGATTTATTTCCACTGAAGGCACTTTTTTTCTAATGTAATTACTGATTTGCTCCATAAAAACATTCAGAAAGAAGAAGAAAAAATGAATATCCAATATAATGATTGTATGGGTCAAAAAACTATATAAGCTTTTTCAAAAACTTCAGCTTATATAGTGATGAAGTTTTTACAAATGAATTAAATAACTTCAGCATCTTCTGCTGAAGTTTTTGAAAAAGCTTATCGAGGAAAAAAAACTTCAGCTTATTTAGTGCTGAAGTTTTTACAAATGAACTAAATAATTTCAGCATCTTCTGTTGAAGTTTTTGAAAAAGTTTATCCACGACAAAAAAGCTTCAGCTTATTTAGTGCTTGTAACGACCCGACCGGTCATTTTGAACTTTTGCACCTTGCTCGTCAGTTCTCGGGCATGACTTGCCCCGATGATGGAATATGACTTATGTAAATCTTTGGTTTTGGTTTTCAGGGTAATCTGAATGAATTTAGAAGAACATGTCTCAATTGAAGCTTGAAATTTGAAAGGTTTGACCAAGATTTGATTGGTTTGTATATGATCTCGGATCGGAATTTTTATGATTTGGTTAGCTCTGTCAAGTGATTTGGGACTTATGAGCGTGATCGAAATGCATTTTGGAGGTTCGTGGAAGGTTTAGGCTTGAATTGGCGAAATTGAGATTTCGGCATTTTCCGGTTGATAGGTGAAATTTTGATATAGAGGTCGGAATGAAATTCCGAAAGTTGCAATGGTTCCGTTGTGTCATTTGAAATGTGCGCGCAAAATTTTAGGTCATTCGTACATGGTTTGGTTGGGTTTTTTATCAAAAGCGTAATTCGAAAGATTTTAGAAAGTTTGGCTTGAATCCGAGGTGTTTTGGGTGATTTAATGTTATTGGAGGTGTTTTGATGATTGGAACAAGTTTGAATAATGTTATAGGATATGTTGGCATGCTTGGTTGAGGTCCCGAGGGCCTCGGATTAGTTTCGGGTGGTCAACTGGACCATTTCATGTTATGAAATATTGCAGAAACTCAGCTGTTGGTGTAACAGGTTTTTGACCTTCACGTTCGCGAAGCATGTTCCGCGATCGCGAAGGTGTGAGGTTGATGGTCTTCGCGTTCGTATTTTCTCTGTCGCGTTTGCGATGTTTTGATGTTTTGGTCATCGCGTTCGCGAGGTGCAGGTCGTGTTCGCATAGAGGAAGAAGGATAGCTGAGTCTCCAGTGCATTTGTTCTACGCGTTCGCATAGTAGGTGTAGCGATCGCGAAGCATTGAGGCAGTTGGGCATCGCGTTCGCGAGATGGTCTCGCATTCGCATAGAAGAAAACCCGATCTGTGAAGCAGTGCGCTTCGCGAACGCGAGGGAAATGCCGCATTCGCGATGAAGGAAAGTCTGGGCAGACAGTTTATATTTTAAAATCGAGGGTTTAGCTCCAATTTCATAAAAACCATTGGAGAGCTCGGGATAAGATGGAATGGGAAGAGATTTTCAGTAGAGCTATTGAGGTAAGTATTCTTCACTCATATTTGGTTTAATTTCATGATTTGGTCTTGAATTTTATCATTTAATTTGAGAAATTAGAGTGAAAATTGGGGGAAAATGGAAGAAAAGTTTGAGAATTTTTTTGGGGATTTGAAGGGGCAATTGAGGTCCGATTTTGATGTTCTTGATATGTATAGACTCGTGTGAGGATGAGGACTCCATTGATGTTAATTTTGTCGTATTTCGAAGCGTGGTACGGGGGCCGGGTTTGAGCAATTTCTGGATTTTGATGTTAAATTGGATATTTTCGAGTGGATTTTGCTCCCTTAGCATATTTTAATGACTATGTACTGATTGTGGCTAGATTTGGAGCATCCGGAGGTCGATTCGTGCAGGCGAGGCATCGCGGGCTAGAGTTTGGACCGGATCGAGGTGAGTAATGATTGTAAATGATATTCTAAGGGTTTGAAACCCCGGATTGCACATCGTAGTACTATATTGAGCTGAGGCACACGCTTGATGACAAACGTGGGGTCGACACTATTAGGGACTGTGACTTGGTCCGTCCCGATTGATGATTTTATCGCGTATTTGACTGAAATCTATTTGTTATCATCATTATTTGGGCTGAATGCCATATTTGGGCTACGTGCTAACTATTTGAACCCTTCGGGGATTTTTGTTGATATTTCCTCATTGTTTTGACTTTATACTTGAACTCAGTCATGTAATTTTCTACTGTTTTCAAAACTCAGCCATGTTCACTCAGTTTTAATACTCAAATGATATTTTGGGCTGAGAAACACTGTTTTACTGTTGCTCGAGAGGCTTATGTGATTTTTGACTGAGTAAGGCCGAGGCCCTGTATTGTGAGGATATCTTTTGGGTCGGGTTGCACGCCGCAGCGGTGATACATTGATTTTGATTATGAGGCCGGGGGCCTGAGATTGTACACCATGAGGTGGCTTAAGAATCATATGAGGCCGAGAGCCTGTTTATGATGCCACGAGATGGCTTGATATTGCGCATGGGCCGTAAAGGGCCCTTCCAGGAGTCTGCACACCCCCAGTGAGCGTGGGTACCCATTGTGATGTGAGATATAGCCCGATGGGCTGGTATTGTTCTATTTGATTACCCGAAGGGCTGATACTGTTCTATGTGATTGCCCGAGGGGCTGGTACTGTTCTGAGATATTGCCCGAGGGGCGAACCTTATATGCTTATATTTCTTATTTGCCTGTCATTTACCTGTTTAATTGTATATTTGTACTCGAGGGGCGGATTTTTGTGCTTATCTGCACTAGTTGTTCTGCATTCATTTGCGTAACTGTTGAAAAAGAGTTTTTCAAAGAAGTTTAAACTGAGCTAAGATGTTTTAAGGGATTTTACAGCTTCATTGCTTTCTTACTGGATTTTGAACTGCTTATATACAGCGTGTTGATGCACTTTTCGTGATTTCTTACCATTCAGACTTTAGTTATGATTATTACTCACTGAGTTGGAGTACTCACTTTATTCCCTGCACCTTGTGTGCAGATTCAGGTATTTCAGCACCCGGTAACGGGTATTGGCTGAGCTGAGGCAGAGTCATTGGCGTTTTAGCGAGGTAGCTGCCCGACGTCCGCAACACAGCTTTACTCCCCCTTGATATCATTAGACTACTCTAGTATATTTTCCGGAATGTCGTTGTATTTTAGACCGTAGTAGATGCTCGTGACTTGTGACACCCCGATGTCGGGCTGTATTCATTTTCGCACTTGTTTTATTTCGTCAAATCTGTACTTGTTGGGGATTTATCCTTATAAATGACTTAAATTGACTTATTAAACTGTTAAAACTGAATTTGGG
>MU708142.1:50863-68086 GCA_026770625.1 Nicotiana glauca
ATTAGGTCTAAAAAATTCCGTTTTTACACTTTGGTCCCTTAGCTTTTCGGCGCTTGCCGCGGTTCTGCCGCGGTCGCGGTGGAACCGTGGCAGAACAGTGGCAGAACAGTGCCTCTGATTCTTCAAACTTCCGCAGCAGCTTTTCACCGCGGTGGAACCGCGGTGGAACAGTACTTTCGGCTCTAAAGGGCTGGTATGACGTGACTTCAATGGGAATTTGCATATTTAGCCTCTTTTCTCCAATATTGACTCCAAAATAGCTCCTTAGCCTTCCTTAGCCATTTATTACCTATAAATCATGAAAAACACTAATAAGAGCATTTTGTTATCATATATATCATCAAAACAACATAAGAATGTGATTATTCAAGGTGTGATTATAGTTAAATTCACCTATTATCAATTACACTTGCTCCCTTTGATCCACTTTAATTGTCGTGTCTTTCTTTTATACATCAGGTAAAAAATAACTAATAAGAAAGACTTTTAACTATAATTATTTATATCTTTAATCATTCAATAATACCTTAATTTCTAAATAAAAAGATGGAAAAATCAATAAATTATACCTTTATTTCTAAAATGATACAGTAGTAATTTTTTGGACCAGATATATGTAGTAACCACGACAACTAATATGTAGGGGTGAGCATACTTTGGGCAAACCCGAAATCCAAATCGAAATACGAATTTCTTGGATTTTTGGTTTGGATTTTTGGATTACGGATTGAATTTTGGATTTAAAATTTTAGATTTCGGATTGGATATTAGATTTGTTACTTTAAATTTTTGGATACCCGAAAATTTGAAATGCTTATACTTTATATTTAGTCCATTGCTTTGATATTTCATTTAGATGATTGCGGTAAAAATGAAGAACTTTTCAGATAGTTTAATATGAGTACTTTATTTGGATATTTATTTTTGTAATAAGAAGAAACATCTCAAGTTATATGCTCAAAACCGAAAATCTAAAATATCCAAACCGATTAATCCGAAACCGAACTTAAAAAATACGATCCACTCCGAACTTATTTGGATTGGATTTGGATTGTCATTTTGTCAATCCGAAAATTGAAAATCCAAACTGAAATTTCATATGCAATCCGAACTGCCCGAATGCCCAACCCTACTAATATGGACCGGAAAAACTAAAAAAAAGTTGCACAAATAAACTAAACAAAAGCTTAATCTCCAAATATGAATTTCTAATAAATCTTTTTTATTTTGGAGTTCTTATTAAATTTAATAGTTAAAAGTTCCCACTTTTAACAAAGGAGACCTTTTTTTGTCATTTTCTCAGCAAATCACAGTCATACAGAAAAACGAGTGAAGAAGCTGTGTAAGCAAAACGAAAAACAGAATTCTAACATTTCACACTTCGCCATTTATCCGATTCAAATCACACACTTTTTTCAATGCCAAATTCCAAATACAACTCACTGAATCAAATACTCGCCGATTAATTAACAATGACAATGGGCCGTAGCTCGGCGAGCTCCGGCGACGACAATAATAACGACGACAATGCCATCAACTCCGGTGGTGGATTTCACTCGATCCGTGACCGTTTTCGCTTCAAGAGAAATTCACATAAACCGTCGCCTCCGCTGCCTTCACCGACGTTATCGCCGGATCGACAGTGGAAAACAGCGGCACGATCTCATCATCATCATCACCATCACCATAACCGATCTTACACTAGGAAGCTGATTTTTTATTGTTTTAGAGAGAGATCGTGGTTATACTTGTGCATATTTTTGGTTATTTTTGTGTTTGCGTTAGCGTCTATGGTGTTACAGAGTTCAATCATGTCGGTGTTAAAGCAAGGGAATGAGAGAGCTCGTTGGCGGTGGTCCGTTAGGGATGATTTGAAGTTAGGGAGTTCATTGGAGTTTGTTCAACAGCGGAGCTTTCAGCTTCGCAATGGCTTAGACTTGCTCAGGAATCAGCCTAGAATTGGTGTTCGGCCTCCTCGGATTGCGCTAGTAAGAAACTCTATATTGCCTTGTGTTTATGTTTAAGTATGCGAATTGCTTATTACGTAGTTATTTTAGAATTACTGTAGAAGAACTCAGGAAGCTACAGCGATCACTTAAAGATGTGGAAGAAAGCAAGTTAAAATTTAACCAGATAACTAATTTGTGGTAAAATTCCAATTGAAGATTTAGGAAGTCAATGCAGAAGTTGATACTTACATGATCATGCTCAATTGTTGGATAGAATTAGAGTTCTCTTCTTTGATACAACATTTTTATGTCTCGGAAGAACTCCCGCTGCTCTTGCACACTTTGTTAGAGCACGGATTGAAACTGTTCTCTTCTATTTCCTCCACCGAACGGTAGAACAGAAGGAATAGAATAGCTATGATGCGGTCTGTCCCCAAGCCCACCCCTCTCTCTCTCTCTCTCTCGTCGTAGATCTTTGGTATTCTTATCATCCCTATCATTGTCCATGTTTGGGCTGACTCTCTTAGGAAAGAGGCCCCTAGTGATATGGACTAGCCTGTTGATAGGCTATAAGTTGGCTGTTTGCTATTGCTATATAAGGGCTACTATGTGCGAGAACTCTGATAGTATAAAGATTACAACAACATAGCAAGAGACTGAAACTTATTTTTTAGTATAGGCTAAGAGCTTACATAAACATATGGTAATGCAACCACCTTAGTCAATGATTACTAAGCTAGCGTTAAGAGTGTGGTCTAGTAGTCAACAAGGTGGGGGGAGAACTATAAGGTCTCAGGTTCAAATCCCTGTAGAGGCAAAAATTCACCAGGTGAGTTCTTCCCATTTGCCTAAGCTTTAGTTAGGCAGAGTTGCTCGGTATCTGTGTTGGTGGGAGGCAGCTACTAACATGGAATAGTAGAGGTGCGCGCAAGCTGGTCCCGGCATCACTCTCATAAGAGAAAAAAAAAAGAACTTCCGCTGCTCATTGTATTTCCAAAAGAGAGTAACTAAGGGGAGTAACTGAATGATAGATTAGAGCTTGGACAAATTTATATGAACCTGATATTTTATAGATATGTTTTTCACGTCAATGTGAGAGCAATTGGATGATACGTGTTTAAAATTTCAATTTAAAATATGTTTTACAGATCAGTTTGCTTCATGAATACGAAATGCTTTATTTTGGTAAGTATGAGTGCTATCATATATATGTTTACTTACAAACAATGCATTTGGAGTTATTCCTCTGACTTGTAACCTCTAGTCGCACAAATGTAATGGATGGAAAACCAAAAAACAAAATAAAAATTGGTGTCATGCACATCAAATCAATAATTTAATTGCCAATTAGCATTACTTGTAGATTGTATTTCTTTTTTCTTTTTGGTTGAACCTGTAAGATCTAGATGCATGGGACTGCAGTGTGTACTAGAGATTTAAAGATCTGGAGATGATGGCAGATGATTCAAACATAATAAATTCATACCGTCGCATGAATTGGATAGTTGCACCATCTCCTTACCAGCCTGGAACTATAATTTTAGTGTTTGCTTGAATTTGGGGGATATCCCATCACTTTTTATATGTCGAGGAAGATGAGGGAAATAGAATATGAGAAGAACATTTTGACATGTTTAAGAATATATAAGATCCCCTCTTGCTCAATATTCCGACCTGTGATCTTTACCTGGTTTCTGCAGTTATTGAATCTTAGCAGATGTGAGTGTATTTTACATGGATTATGCCTTTCCAGTTGCTAATTTTAAAATGCATAGAGAAAAGACTGTGGGTTGAGAATCCCTTCTCAAAAATAAAATGGTTGAGAATCAAGTCTCCATTTTTTATTTGGTTTCCTTCATATTATATTATATTATCCTCCGTATTGCTTCCTATATCGAGATGCACTTTGCCATTGGTCTCTCTAGCTTTCACAAATTTAACCATGCTTCAATTTGATTGTGTAAGGTCTTAGGAAACATGAAGAAGAACCCACTGTCATTGATGCTGTCTACTGTGGTGAAGAACTTACGGGGACTAGGCTATATGATTAAGGTAATTTCTGGAAACTTTAAATTGTAATATTTGTTTACTGTATCCTATATATGTACTATGAGGGTGTTTGAATTGGCTTATTTTAAGTGCTTATTGGCTTTTAAGCACTTTTTTAGTTTGTGTGGTGTTTGGCAATGATAAAAAGTGCTTAAAAGCACTTACTTTTAGGCATAAAAAGTACAAAAATAAGCCAAAAGCCAAAAGTTGGGTATTACCAACTTATGGATTTTGGCTTTTAGCTTAAAAACTACTTTTTATAAGCCAATCCAAACACCCTCTATCTATAGAGATAAAAACTTTAAGCATCTACATTGCAACTATTCTATATTTCAGATGGTATTTCAGCTAAAAAGATTGTTTTTACCTGAAAATTTCATTTCAGATTCATATATGACCAACTTTTATTTACGATTGAGTGAAAATTTGGATGTGAAGTAATAGGGCTGAGAACTGGGTTAACGTGCCCCATTGAGATTAATACACTTAAAGTTCGGGGAAATAAAAGTAGGTTCTTCTCTTGGAGCTGGGAGGGGACTGATCTGGCATAATTGTGAAATTAGGTTTCAAATGGAACCATACTATCATTTGTTCTCCCCATATACTTTATCGCAATGGTGTGGGGCGTCAGAGGTTGTTACCCTGTGGCCAACTCGAAGAGGTTTCTAATTTGAGTTATAGTCATTCTTATTTTTTGTGGTTACTTTTCTTTATCCAATCTGTATCTTCTAAATGAAAATTGCATCAAATATCTAATTATGGACATTTTAATATCTCTATAAGACATTTGTTCTATCTTAAACTTGGGATTAAGCTAAGATGGGCGCGAAATATGGTGTCCAGATCTAAGTTGTGACGCACCTTGTTTGATAGTGGTGCATAATGATTATGCGCAAGCATATATCCCACTTAAAACTCTTCTTTGCAGATATATGCTGTGGAGGATGGCATTGCGAGGTCCATATGGGAAGAAATAGGAGGGCAAGTATCAATTTTAACCGCTGAAAGATATGATCTCATTGACTGGTCAATGTAAGCATGCTTTGCCATCTTGGATCCTCATGACGGTCCATTTCCGTAACTTTCTATCGCTACTCTTAATTAGCTTGGTATATATATTAGTTCCTACATTTTCATTTGTGCAGTTTTGATGGAGTTATTGCCGATTCACTTGAAGATAAAAATGCTATATCAAGGTATGGCTAGCCTGTTAGATGAAGCTTACTTTTCATTACTCTAGCAGATTATTCGCTAATCATACACATTTCAATTGAGAAGTGGTTATTTTAAGTGACTTGATATGTCCAACTTCTCAAAAAAGCGAGCTGATATGTCCAATTATTAAAACTAAAAATGGTCAGAAATTCACAATTGGAATTACCTAGAGTTGGACTTGGAGCTTGAAATTTGAAGACTTGCTTTGTTCTGGATAACTTTCACTCAAAGTTTATCTGCAAAATAAAAGGAACTTTTTGAAAATAGAAGGTCAAATCCACAATTCAGTTTGTTATGGGTAAATAGTGCTCACATGATATTCACTTCTGAATCTGATGTTATTGCGGAAATTTTAGCTATTTTAATGTGACATGTACGAGCAATGAGTGCTCTTTACAGTATCCTTGTCCTCTATTCTGAAGTTTGTTCTCTTGCAAGAGTTGATTACTAGTGCATATGCTGACTTGTACAACCTAAAAGAAAATATGCTTGAACCTAGTGTCACAATAACATTTGAAGGAAGAACGCTTCTATAAGATGTTAGAATAAATCAATGCTAATGGTCAAATGGACTTTACATTATTATCAGACGATGTCAGCACTAGTATGTCCAATTTTCAACGCTACATTCTTGATGTACTCTAAATGATGCATACGAAGTACCATATCCATGTCACCCCTGCCTGACAAGGACATGTCTAGGCAATACAGGGAGACCACATAGCAAATATGAATCTAGATCTTGAACTTAAAAAATTCTTTGCATTCTCTATATTTTGTTTGAGATATTATGGTTTGTGAGTTCTATAGTTATGCAGCCTTATGCAGGAGCCTTTTTGCTCTGTCCCCCTCGTATGGATAATTCAACAAGATACTCTAGCAAGTCGCCTTCGTCTCTATGAAACCATGGGCTGGGAACGCCTTATTTCTCATTGGAAAGATGCTTTTCGCCGGGCTGATGTTATTCTATTTCCAGATTACTCTTTGCCGGTATATACAATATTCTTCTCTGTTTTTTGTTCTGAGTTATTTTTTCTTTTCAGAATTCTTAGTGCTCATCAAGCTTTTCATGTACTCAACCATCGCATTTCTCCTGTTCTAGATGTTATATAGTGGGCTCGACTCTGGAAACTTCTTTGTGATTCCCGGATCACCAAAAGACAGTTGGGCTGCTGACAGTTATAATAGGAGACATTCAAAATCTCAGTTAAGGGAGGAATATGGTTTTGACAAAGATGATCTCTTGGTTTTGGTGGTTGGAAGTTCCATTCTCTACAACGAGCTGTCTTGGGATTATGCTTTGTCTATTCATGATATAGAACCTTTGCTACTCAAATTTGCTGGAAGTAGCGATGTTGAAGAGAGACTGAAGTTCGTTTTCGTGTCAGGAAATTCCAGTGATGGGTATAATGAGGCATTGCAGGTAAAAGTCTTGAATGCTGTGTTAGTAATTCTTAATTTCTGCATCCTGTTTCACTCTTTATTCTTTCCTAGTAATTGATGGCTTACCTTCGCCTTTCTCTGTTTCTCTATTGTTTCATTTCGATGTTAAAAAAGTTTTGTTGTTTGAACTGTAAAAAGGATAAAGTTTCTTAGGTATACGTTAGCATAACAACTGGAACTCTTTTAGCTGAGGAAATTCTAAAACATTTTCTCTTGAGTGTACGCTTTAAAGTGCTTTGTTCTTTTAGGTGCCTACCTGAAATTTTCATCCTTCTTTTCATCTTTAAAGATGCCTTTTCCATTTTTCGGTGTCTTCATTTCTTGCAAGTGCTTTACTGTGTTATTTGTTTGGTTGAGATGAAAGTTCTAGTGACAATGAGTGATGCTTCACTTCACAACATTTTGTGGTAGCAGTAATGTGTGGTGTACTGGCTATTACATTATCCCATAAAATAAAAACAACTATATGTCTCAAAATTTGTAGGATATTGCTACTCGTCTGGGGCTTCATGAGGGATCTCTTTCACACCACGACATGAAGGGTGATGTTAATGGTATTATACTGATTGCTGACATTGTCCTCTATTCTTCCACACAATACGAACAAGGATTTCCTCCGATCCTGATACGAGCTATGTCATTTGGGATACCAATTGTTGCACCGGACCACCCTGTCATTAAGAAATATGTGAGTAGATTAATCTTATCATTGACAACCTTTACTTATTTTGTCTTTTCCTGAAGAACTTTCTGTATCCAGGTTGTTGATGAAGTTCATGGAATCATCTTCTCTAAACACAAGTCCAATGCATTGGTGCAAGATTTCTCAGTACTTATATCTAATGGAAAACTCACGAGATTCGCTCACACTATTGCATCTTCTGGGAGGCTGCTTTCCAAGAACATGCTTGCAGTTGAATGCATTACAGGGTACGCAAAGCTGCTGGAGAATGTCATAAATTTCCCATCTGATGTCATACTTCCAGGAGACACTTCTCAGCTTAAGCAGGGCTCATGGGAGTGGGGTTATTTTCAAAAGGATGTGGAGAAGAGTAATGACATAGAAGATCTTAAATTAAAGGATGTGGATCCAATAAATTCCAGTGTTGTTTATGACCTTGAAGTAGACATGACAGGTTTTGTTCCTTTGATGAATGTCTCTGGAGATAATTCAGAGGCTTTAGAGGACTTTCCAAGTGAGTTGGATTGGGACATCTTGAATGAAATGGAGCGTTCTGAGGAAGTAAATAGACTGGAGATGGAGGAGGTATGATAATACTTTCTACTGACAAGTAGTCTTCCTTGGTCCATTCCACACTACCATAACCCCAAAAAAAAAGGAAAAGGAAAAGGAAAAATAATTAGAAAAGGCAGATCTTTACTTGTCTATGTTTTTATTTTTTATGAATTCCCTTTGATGCAAGATCTGTTGAGCATGTTTTTTCAATATGTAGATTGAGGAAAGAATGGAAAAGGACATTGGTGAGTGGGATGAAATATATCGTAATGCTCGAAAAGCTGAAAAGCTTCGTTTTGAAACCAATGAGAGGGATGAAGGAGAGCTGGAAAGGACTGGGCAACCAGTATGCATTTATGAGGTTTATAATGGAGCTGGAGCATGGCCATTTTTGCATCATGGCTCTTTTTACCGTGGATTGAGCCTAGTGAGTTCCTGTTGCTTATTCTCTGTGTTTCGGTTTCTTACGGTTTCCTTTCTTTTTTATTGGTCTCTTTGTACAGAAAAATTAAATGAAGTTTCTAAATATACAATGATATATGTTATTCATATCGGCTAATGCAGATTAAGTACATTCCCTTAGCTTTTATTTACTTCATTATGTTACATCTCTAGTTTCTTTGGTTCTAACTATGGCATATTCTCTTAGTCAACTAAAGCACGGAGATCGAGGTCAGATGATGTTGATGCAGTTGGCCGGCTTACACTTTTGAATGAGACCTATTACCGGAATATCCTCTGTGAGATGGGTGGCATGTTTTCAATTGCAAACCATTTAGATAATATTCATAAGCGACCCTGGATTGGATTTCAGTCATGGAGAGCTACTGGGAGAAAAGTATGTTATTAGTTCTGGATGAATCTTTGATGTGTGAACTTTTTCTTGTTGTAATGTTAAACTTGGCATTGTCATATTCACATACAATCTTCTATGTACTCTTTTCTTGTTAGCAAGTTTCATATTGTCTTCTGTACTAATGTATCAGGTTTCATTATCTAAAAATGCTGAGCTGGCCCTAGAAGAAACGATACAGGCAAAGGCTAAAGGTGATGTAATATACTATTGGGCACATTTGGATGTGGATGGTGGGTTTACAGGAAACAATGATGCCCTTACTTTCTGGTCAATGTGCGATATTTTGAATGGAGGCAACTGCAGGTATTACGTGGTGTACAGTGGGATTTGAACAGACTCATTATTTCAACATTACTCATTTCTGCTAGCACTTTCTCCTTCCCTTGGTGGTGGATAGATTTCTTGTATTTAGAACAATCTAGATCTTTGTTACAGAAATTTGGATGAATGATCCATTTATTTAGTTTCATCTAATATCGAATACCATAATAGATTTCATGTTCTGAAGTCCAAGAAGCTGGAAATTGGAGATTTCAGAAGTTCATGTCCTAGAATGTACTATGTTAAAAGAAGAGAGTTAAACAGGAAACTGGAAATTTTGCACCCTGCACTTCTGAATAAATATCTTCACCTTATGTGCAGAGGGACGGGTGTACTTTTTCTTTTAATGGAGATTGTCCTTTCATAGTCGTCTCAGCTAACTCTCATTATTTAACATTCTTTCAGAACTGCTTTCCAAGACACATTTCGTAGAATGTATGGCTTACCGTCACATATAGAAGCGCTCCCACCAATGCCAGAAGATGGTGGGAGATGGTCAGCACTACATAGCTGGGTTATGCCAACCTCTTCGTTTCTGGAGTTCATTATGTTTTCCAGGTAATCTAGGCAACAAACATACTTAAGCAGTGGGTCGCATTACTTGCATAAATTTGTATATTCGAGTTCGAAATATGAATTGTATATTTGAACTGAAATGGTTTGAATTCCAGGATGTTTGTTGATGCTCTGGATGGTTTGCACGTGAATTCAAACAATAGGACTCATTGTGTACTGGCAATCTCGACATTTGAGGTAATCCTATGGACATAAGTTGCATTAGTATAAGTTTTCATTTGGTACAAAGTCATGCAGGTTAGAAGGGTGACTTCTTATGTTTGATGGTTTCCGATCAACAGAAGCAGCACTGCTACTGTCGGGTTTTGGAACTGTTGGTGAATGTCTGGGCCTATCACAGTGCACGGCAGATGGTTTACATTAATCCTCACTCAGGCGTGCTGGAAGAGCAGCACCCCATTGAGCAGCGAAAAGGATATATGTGGGCAAAGTACTTCAACATAACATTGTTGAAGAGTATGGATGAAGACTTGGCAGAAGCTGCCGATGACAATGTCCATCCATATGAAACGTGGTTGTGGCCTTTAACGGGAGAGGTATATTGGCAGGGGATATATGAAAGGGAGAGAGAAGAGAGATACAGGCAAAAAATGGACAAGAAAAGAAAAACAAGAGAGAAACTACTCGAAAGAATGAAACACGGATATAAACAAAAGACACTGGGAGGATAACACATCTTGTCTAGAAGAGCTTTTTGACACCATTTGTGAACCACTTGGCTCCTAACACGGCAACCAAGCTCATTTTTGCTCTGGGCTTGTGGATGGAAGAGAACGACGCCAACAAAGAAGTGGTTATAATTCTTTCTAACTGCATCAACATACGGACGCTGACATACTAGACTGACCTAACTGCATATATTCATATGGAGGGAGAGCGAGTTAGTCTTAGCAAGAGCGAGTACTTTATGCGTGGCTCGCAAGCAGTTTTGCAAGCTTTTGTAACGAATATCTTATGCAGCTTGTTACAAGTCTCTGATTCCAAGAGGCGCATTCTCTAGTGGAGATTTCATTTCTGCAATATTTGAAACGCGCAGAGCATCTACAGAAATTGTATTCTTTCGACAGTGTATATACATTCTTATGCAATAAAGCAAAATGCAAATTCGTATTACTATGCTCTGGAAGGTTCTCTGAATCTTTTGAGCGTATGAGTTGGGGAGACAGTTCCTGCCACAGCAGTGTTTGGTTTTTGTTTTTTAAAATTTGTTCGTACCTCTGACTGGCTGGAAAAAATATATTTAGAATTCAATCTAGACAGTCAAAATCTTAGTAAGCATGAGAACATGGATAGAGGCCGGCTTTAGGGTTGGTTTTGCGAGTTCAATTGAATACATTTTAGGTTTGAACTATGTATACATATGATGAAAAAACTATAAAATGTATACATATACCAGGATCAATCCACTGAATTTGGATACAGGATTTGCCTCAAACATTGGAATAGCTACGGGCGATCAGTGGCGAAGCCTGGAAATTGAATAAGCTTTGCCAGTGGGCTATGCAAGGGTGTTCAAAGTCTGTTTTTAATTAATAACAAGTAATATTTTACCTTATATGCAATATAATTTTTCGGTGGAGGGTGGTCAATTGACCACCCTTCAATCAAAGTAGCTTCGCCCCTGCGGGTGGTAAACGGATGGGTTAGAGTATTAATTAGCTACAAGATACAACTCCGAGATCATTTTAAACAAAAAAGAGCATAGAGAAATATTAAAAAGAGATATATATTGCCGACTATATTTATTGACTGCATTAAAAAAAATTAAACGAAAAGAAAAATAGATGAATTCTATCGGGCTATCTCTATAAATTTGTTGTTAGGGACCACCAATCCCCAAAAGCTATTTTAACATACTTGAGAAATGATACATCAATATTTAGCTTTAAAAGGATTAGTCCACATGAAAATGCATAAACTTTTGACTTAAGTAGAAACATAAAGGACATCACATTTGGTTAAAATCTTATTTGAGCTCCTGTCTCAAACGAAGGTTAATATGGGTGCACCAACTTGCACAAAATATTATTTTAAGTAGTTCCAACAGAAATCACATTGTGGCTTTAATCTTGATAAATTCCCATCCTTCAAAGTAGGCCCTCACGCAACAAATAGAACCTGTGCAATAGCAAATATGATGGCTAAAAAATGGCCTGGAAAAATCATCCCTCGAGATATACTCAAGTCCAGAATAGGACACTACAATTCTCTTAAGTAACCAAGTAATAATCAACAAAAATATTGCACCTCTAATTAATGGTTTAACGCAAAAATAAAAATACCAATACTAAAGAGATAATGACACAGGTAATTACTTTTGCTGATATCAAAATAACAATATTTGATAACAGGTAATTACTTTTGTTGGGGCTAATATTGGGGCCTACATATGATTCAAGGCCAGATGACATTACTATTCTAAGAAATTTTTGAGTGGCTGTGAATATAGCTTACACGTATGGTGCTCTTCAACACCGATAAACAATTAAAAAAATATTAAGTTTTTGTGTACATTCTATAAGGTATAAAAATATCATTTTATACATGTGATCAAGAGTTCCTTTTTTTTTTTTTTTAATTTTGCTTTTCAAATCAGCATGTTCGGGCCAAGTAGAGTATTCCCCCACTTTCCAGTCTAGTGGTTTTAGGCTTGAAGGAACGGGGTCCTAAGCCTCACTAAGATTGTATTTTCTATTTCTTTAACATAGCCATTGTCCTTACATATTCATTGATAAGATACCAAAAAATAAGATTTTTAGGTGCAAAAGTAATATGAAAGTAGGAAAGACATGAAAATCACTAACCTTAACCTCATCTAGGTTGACTCCATTTTCCTTGAGAAATGATAGGTTGTCAAGACTATCATCATTTGGCCGATAATGCCCATTATATGATGAAATAGACTGAAAAGAATAAAATGTGAGAGCACATCATAGAGCCAAACTAAACATTGTGAAGGTAACCAAGTTTAGCTTCCAAGCTACACGCATATGATTCAGGGGACACTACCTATATTATTTCTTACCTTTCATTTGCAAATAATACATCTTAGGTTTTGAAAATAAATATGGAATACAAAAGGGAAGGCAACCTTCTCTTCATATAGCTTCTAATTGTATATGCAATTATGGTTTAACAATCCAAATAAAATTTGCAATGTGGTTGTAGGCATATAAATTTTATTAAAATTAAATCTATGAAATAATTTGGATTATATTTTTAATTCAAGATATATTAGTCCAAATAAATTCTACGGGCTAATATAATTGAATTAATTATATAAGTCCAATATATATGGATTAAATAAATAAGTCTTAATCCATTGGGCTAGCCCATTTAATTGGGCTAAAGTGATGAGCCCACTTCATTAAGCCCAAAATGTCATCTTTCTAGAAGCCCAGTTTGGTGCCACGTGTCAAATAACGTAGCAGGTCAAGTCAAACAGAACAGCCAATAGGATCATGCCACGTGTCAAAATGACAAGGCATGCCAAGTCACACTAAAAGGCCAATGAAATCGCGCCACGTGTGCAAGTGACATGTTCTGGCCAATCAAATGCGGCCTAGTCACACTTCAATTTGATTGGTCGGAAAGAGTTTATTCTTATCACAACTCTTCCCTCCCACAACTATAAATAGGGGTCTTCATAACCCAGAAAGACACAAGAAGTTATAACAAGAAACAAGAAAGAGCTCATGGATCAAACACTGAAAATTCCTCCACAAGTTTCAAGCTTCAAGCAATCAAGTTTAAGTTCAAGAAATCAAGTTCAAGCTCAAAAACGAAGAACAAATCAAGGTTCAAGGAGCGCGAGTTCAAATCAAAGTTCGTGCTAGTTAAATTCAAGATCATCGTTTGTGGCAACAATCATAGATTCAAGATCAAGCTCAAAGGCCCTTGAATTTTTCTACTATTGGAAAGAAGAATCAGAGGATTCATAGAGATTGTACACTCAAATATTTGAAATAAAATACTATGATTGTTGCGATATTTTTCGGTCTTGATTTTATTTTCTCGACACAATTTTATTGTCTACAGTGGTGTCACTGAATATTTTAAGTATATTAATTTGGACCAGAATTAGAATTTCAAGACATAAATATTGTTTCATAAATTTGAGAAGAAATGACTCGTACTTTTTGGCAGCCCTCTATTTACATCTCATCATAGTTTCATTGTCAGGACTTAGTCATATGTAATGTAAAGGGAAAAAATATTGGCCTAATTGCTTTAGTTTTTGAGATATCGTGTAACTATTTGACGTAAAAGTTCAATACAATGACAACAGATATTTACCTTAAGTATCTCATCTGTTACCCCTTGTCTTCCAGCTGCTAATATAGCCCCACCAGCAAGAAAGCTAGAATGATGATATATTCCTCTCTTCTTCTGAAAGGCATTAGAATGACAAACATTTCACATTATTAAAAGAAAAACAAACCTTCTTTTTGCATGATAATAATTATGTGTTGAAATTCTAATTCTGGTCCAAATTAGTTTTCAAAAAAGCATTTTCACAGTAACTTTACCACTCATCTCGCCTGCATAGAGTTTTTTTAAGGTGCTCATTACAAAAATTCATTTTGCCTATGGCAACCCATTAGCTGTATCAAGACGATTTCCAGTGTGTTTATGCACAATTTTCTCTTCAGCCACTATATTCATAATGTTCTCTCTCTTGCTGAGAACATTAAGAAAACGATGAATAATTAGAGCTGCATGCTAATATCAAACAATGAAAGTAAGGAAATTACGCAGAGTTTACTCATTGACTTAACAGACAAAAAGGATATATTGGCTCCTTTTTTAATCAAGGACAAAACGAACATATGGAACATGCCATAGAGGTAATTAATATTAGTAGGGTATAATAGAGAAGATCATATATATAAAGAGAAACCAATGTCTGTGCATGGATATGAGAAGCCATTTGAATATTGATGCTAAACATTATGATTTGCATTGTAATAGGTGACAAAGATTTTGCACATACTGGTCCAAGATACTTAATACATTATTTCTAAAGCATAGATCTTGGACATTCTTTGAGATCAACCTTTTTTACATCTCCATGATTCCTACTTGGAAAAATCTTCAGAAGTGTAATGTGTTCCACATCTGCTTTGAGAAATAACAATTTGGTTGCTTCATGTCTAACAATTGGATGCTTATTGATATCTTTAACAGACTTGGATAGTGTATCTCTAGTATTTTTAGCATGTAATTGACCCAATACATAATTGACTTCATGCTTTACTAAAGCAATGTTTCAAGTTTCAGATTCTTTATCATGTCCACCATTGTTATGATGTGAAAACAGAACAGAATAACAAAGATACATGCCTTGTTCTTCTTTAAAAAGAACGTACCTCAAGTCTTGGATAGGGTAAAAGTAGAAGGAGCAGATGGTCTGTGGATATAAAGGGTGATAAAATCATTGTTCAGGAACCGTTATTAGTTCCTACATTCTTCAACTCTTTCATATGTCTGACAGCCAGTTAAGTTTTTTTTGTGAAGTATTGAGTTGAAATTGTAGCCAAACTTCTTTATATTAGGAAAATATTACTTTATAAACAAATTACACGAAGAGTGTGAAGAATAATAAGAATGAAAATGAACAATAACGCACTTACATTTCGGATGTCACATTAACCTTTTAATTTATAAATTATTCTATTGGCCAATCCATTACGCATATGAGATAAAAGTATATAAGTTAAAGAAAATTTATTTTTGTTATTTGCCAGAATAGCAACACGGAAGTTTGACTTCCTCAAATTTTCATTTAAGATATAACAAAATTTACACAAATATTTACCTTACAATAATGGTAGCTCATTTAAATTCGGTAAAAGATGATTGCTTTGCAATTTTGAAGGCAAAAAATCATATCGCAAATGTTGTTGTTTCCTTGAATTTGGATATTGTTATTGAGAATGAGATGATGAAACTTGTTCACAGATCTTTATGGGTGCACTACATAATTGAGGGGAATTCAGATGATGTCCGTTAATGATTATTCTATTTTTTCTTTTTCAACAGCATTCCGTCTGATAGTAGTAGAATGGACACAGTCTGTAAAACATAAAATAAAAAAAGAGGTAACTGTTATAAGTGGAAAAAGGTAAGGAAACTATCAAAACCAATATAATAAAATAATTTATCAAATCTTTAAGGACAATAACCATCATTAAAGGTTAGTATAAAAGATTTGATATGCTGAAGTGAAAAAATAAAGTTGTAAAAGTTAGGAGTTACTGCCAACTGAAATGTCCAAAATTCATAGAATCCAAAACTATGACGAACGAAAACTTTTACCAGCTTGGATAACTGTTCAGAAAGCATATTTAGAGGTTAATATATAAGAATTGATATGCTGATTAGAATTGTGATTTTTCTCTACTTGTAACTGAGTAAAGCAGGTATAAAAGTGACTAATAAAGATGACAAACCTATACGACTATTCATCAAAAGTACCTAAAAATTACAAATACTCTAAATTTTAAAAAATGCATAAGATGTATGGAATGGGTAGACATATAAAAAATGATAAAACATATGACATAATATATTTTAAATTTATACAATGATATATCAAATAATGCATATTCGGAAGAAAGACGATATACAGCATAGTAGAGACTAATATGGTGTACGGATCAGAAAGTTCTTACGATATATAGGACACATATTTTTCATACTTATACTTAAATTTCAGCATCTAATGCATCTATGAAACTGAACAAATAGTAGAACAAAAAGATTTTTTAAGAGAACGAATTTACGTCAAATTGTTTAAAGAACTGCAATATTACTCATGATCTATATAATGTTAAATTTTCATACTGTTCGAGGAAAATTTAGCCTGTTTCTGCTTCTATATGCATATTTGATTTTTTCTTGCGAGTTTTTCTGTTCTTCCATGTCAAATTGCCGTAAAAACAGAATTATTTCTGAGAAGTTGTAGAGTCTTTTGCAATTCTATCAGAAATTTTATAGGGCTTCTTGGCAACCCCTCAGTCTGTTGATTCCGATGCAAAACAAACTCTATTTTCTTCTGATGGTGTAGGCCGAAGTCGAAAATTTCTGAAGCAACCACAACAGGGTTGACTACAACAATTTTAGAAGAAAAACTAATGTAAACAAACGTAAAACCATGAAAGTAGGACTACTGTAACGACCCGACTGGTCGTTTTGCCTTTTAGAACCCTGTTCCCTTAAATAAAACTTCCTGTACTTGCTTTAGCTAATTTATAACTTGCGGGGACGGTTGGTCCAGGAGTTGGAAGAGTTTTAAGTAAAATATGTCTAATTGTTTCTTTAGGATTGTCATGACCCGGATTTATCCCACCATCGGGCGTCGTGATGGCGCCTACTAACGTAGCTAGGCCAGCCAAACAATACAACATTTCTTTATTCACCCTCAATAACATATTATTCTAATAATAATTAAATAAGTGCGGAAGACTTAGTTTTATCAAAACGATATAAAAATGCGGAAGTTTCAAAATACACCTCTACCCAGTATCTAGTGTCACTACTCACGGACTACTAAGGAGTACTAAAAACATCAGTCT